>JAODKM010000039.1:31253877-31270016 GCA_026780845.1 Petrocephalus sullivani
CACCGCCGCCGCCGCCGCCGCCACCACCCAGCCCCCGAAACGCTCCATGTGCCGCTCCTGCAAAGCGCCGCCGGAGAAGACCGGGAGAAGAGCGCAAGTACAGCCCGCCGCGGCTCTCTTCTAAGCAGAGGGACAATTTGCCAAAAAGAGGGAGAGAGAGGGAGAGAGGGAGAGGGGGAGAGAGGGAGAGAGAGAAATACAAACAAAAGCAAACACATTTCCATGGATGAGGTGTGTTTTTCTTTCTGGTCGGCGAACTCCTCGCTGACCGTTCCGTTTGCTTTCGCTAGCTAGCTAACCTTAGCTGTTTTTTTCCCCCCTCAAAGCACCTGACCTCAGCCTGGTATAAGTGTCTCTCTTTTTTGGATATAAAGACCCAGACGAGGAGTTGCATTAGCTGGTGTTGTCGGAGGCGGCCATACATGACTCTGATATGGCTTTAAGCGGAATGCTTCTGCTACCTATTCCTACCTTTGCTAACGGCGCCAGTGTCAAGGATAAGCCGATGGGATCGGGAGCAGTAGTTAACTCGGTAAGAATGAGCAGGAGACATTTATCTTACATGTGAAAGTGATGATCTCTGAATAAGAAGGATGCATTTGGCCGCGCAGATGCCGATGGCTCGGGGTCCCTGCCGTCGTGACCGGGGAGGGACATGCCTCCCTAAACCTTACCCTATCTTTGTACTCCGCCGCACCAGACACCGATAAGGGCGTTGACTACACAGCGCCTTTCTAAGGGGCATTTTATAGAGCCGCGTATTCCTGCAGATCTTCCCGGAGTTCAGTGTTTTACCCTAGTGACAAAATAGTGCTTTTTTTTTTAACGAGAGGCATTTGGAAAGAATTGACTTGACGGTCTTATTCTTTTCTGTTAGGTACAGAACCTTTTTTTTTTTTGTAAACCGAAAAAAAAGTGCTTCTGTACGTCGTGTTTTGTATTAGTGTTGAGGTGCAGACATTGTTTTGGGGAGATAATTTAAAATGACTAGTAGTTTAATAGTTACTCGATGTTACTATTTATACAATTATTGGCTTTGTATACACGATGGTAATTTTAAAAAGTACCCGTTTAAGACCACTAAAAGCACAGTGAAACCAGTCATCGTGGGAAATTGTCTATCAGTTGTTTACTCTGGGCACTACAGTTAATCTTCTCGGCAGGTGATACACAATAGATTAAAAAGCTGTGATATTAAATAGTAAGATCAGTTTAGTTTACTGTTATGTATTTTCGTGATAGCTGCTTATTCGCATGATTAATTATATAACTTAACTGAGGGCTCTTCTCTCAGAGATGGAAGGAGGAATTGTCCCACCTGAGACGGCCGTGTGTGTCCTCTGGCAGTGGTATTGTCAACCAGGACCCCGCTGTGGCCACTTCCAAGGAGGAACCTGAGGACCTGGACCTGCTTGACTACGACTTCATCCTATCCAACACCATGCAGCAGCATCAGGAGAGCCTGGGCGGTCCCTCCCACAATCCGACCCCTTCTCCGGGGTCCTACTCTTACCAGCTCCCTTCCCCCCAGGGGGCATCCAGCAACAGCCCGTTCGGCATTCCGGACATCAGTGACGTGTCCCCCTCTGGTGGCTTTGTGGCAGAGCTCATGAGACCGGACCTTGACCCAGCTTACCTGCAGCCCGCCAACCTGCATGGGAAGTTTGTGGTGAAGACCACCATGGACGTGGCCGAGTATAGCCAAGGCGCTGGCAATGGCAAAAGTGGCATCACCCAGGAGCCCTCCATGGCCTTCACCTGCTGTGGGATCAAGCAGGAGAACCTCGCCTCCTGTACCATTACCCGACCCATGGACATCCGCCCGTCAGGCCCTGGCAGTGCCCAGGGGCCCCCGCTTGAGCCTTGTGGCTTTCCCACCGGACGATCCTTGCCTCCAGAGAATGTCCTAAACCGAGAGCTCCGGCCTTCCCCGCAGCCCCTGGGACGCCCGCCGTTGCCCGCCCCGCCGAGCTATCCAGCCCAGTCTGGTTATCCTACGTTCCAGCAGCCTCCCACTATGCAGTACCAAGGTCAGTCATCCCGCATTTGTGAAGCATTTAAAACACTCAGGTGCGACGCTCACCCTGTGTTTCTCGAACCCCTAGAACTTGCGTCCCCTGGAGGCGGTCTACCGGATGACACCAAACCAAAACGAGGACGCCGCTCTTGGCCCAGGAAAAGAATAGCCACTCACACGTGCGACTACGCCGGCTGTGGAAAGACTTACACAAAGAGCTCCCACCTGAAAGCCCACCACAGGACGCACACAGGTAAGCTCTGCAGAACGTGATCTCAGTGCAGGAGTATGGGGTCAGGAGTGGACCCAATCACATGAATATGGGGATTGAAGCCTTTCCCATTGTAACAGCCATAACACCCACGCTTCTAATATAATGGATTCACTTTGTTAGAATGTCAGTAAAACCTATTTAATGTCATGAAAGTTGAAGGTTCTTTCTCACCCATCAGTCAGCAGATGCATGGAAACATGCTTCCAAAATTAGATGGCAAGAATCTGGAGAATATGCAGGATGCTAGAGAATAACGGGGAATTGGAAACCATGTGATACATAATCTTAGGGGGTAAATACATTAGAATGTCTCCCCATTGAACTTTGGAGGGTGTTTCTTTTTCAACAAACATCTGTTTGACAACATGACATTAATTCCAGACTCGCTGGGAATGTGATGCAGGTGGCTGCACTGGCTGATGATTGAGAGTGTTACATTTTTTAATATTTATATTTAGCGCATTCCTGTACGTAGCTGACAAAATTGGGACGTGGCCCTGCAAACGAGTGGCTCTGAGTGCACACCTGTGGGCTCGTGTGTTGTGTGGGCTGGGATTCCTTTCGCATGACACTGCTGCTCGTTGTGAAGGTGAGAAGCCGTACCATTGCGACTGGGAGGGCTGCGGCTGGAGGTTCGCCCGCTCCGACGAGCTGACGCGGCACTACAGGAAGCACACCGGCCACCGCCCTTTCCAGTGTCAGAAGTGCGACCGGGCCTTCTCACGGTCAGACCACCTGGCTCTCCACATGAAACGGCACCTTTGAGGCGGGACGTAGTGTTGGTGTTGCAAGGGGTGGGGGGGGGGGTTGGTGAGGTGTGGGCTCCGCTACCAGACTGGCAACCACATACCCAAATGCTGCCTTTGAACAATCCCCACACAGAGGATCTCCAAACGTCGTCCGTGGCCAAGGTGGGGTGCTATGGGTGTGGAGGGGGTAGACGCGTTAAGGGAGGACGGGGGGGGGGCGGGGCCATAGGAAGGATTTATGCTTTTTGTCTTCCGTGGTACCGAGTGTCACTCAAGATCTCTACCATTGTTTCCTTTGTGTTTTTATTGTTATTATGTGTTTTTATTTCATTTTTTTTGGTTGATATCCCAAGACTGAACTGGAATTTTATTGACAAGACTTGGATAACCAAGTGCCAAAGTATGACTGGAAAATACATGGAAATAAGAATGGGGGGGGGCACATAAAGTAACACACAAGCTGACACGAATAGAAGGGACTTTCCGACAGCAGCCACATCCCACTGCCTTTTCCTAGAGCACACTGTTCAACATCTTGTATTAGACATATATTTTTATAACGTTATTGTAAGCCATTATTTTTTTACAAACATTTTTATATCAGGTACAGAAGTAACTTATAGTTTATCTAATAGTCCTCTGTGACATAAGCATATTTAAATATTCCGAGGGTGGGAGGGGAAAAAAGAAGTGGACGATCTCATTTTATTTTGTTTGTTTTTTTTTTTTTTTAAGTGCTGTGTGGTTGATTTGAAACCTTCTTCACTTGCGCTTAGTCATGGCAATGCTGGTCTCCGCTGCATTGTGATTGTAAAGTGCAATAACCTCGAAATTCATTCATTATATGAAGCACTTACCAAAAATAACTTTGAACAAAGTTTGTGTTTATAGACAAATTATATAATATAATGCTGAACTGATATTTAGATTTGTACATTTTAAAATAAATGCATTTTGTTTAACGGTAATTTTGTGATGCTTAAAAGATGTCTCAAAATTACATTTTAAGCATTTTGTCTCCTTTACCAGTCAATTAATAGAAAATATACAAATATATACTAATATTGATGGACAATGCAGTATGTACAAACCAAATAGCACTGTTTGAAAAGAATAAGATGTCTGCCTTGCTTTTATTCAGGTTTCTTTAGGGTATTCAATTGAATAATGTACCTTGAGTGTTACATTATGGTGCTGAATGTTTTAAATATTAAGAAGAAAATCTTTGGAAAAGTCTGTTTACTCAAGTTAAACTAGGTGGGACGATACATATCCATTCAAACATCTCTGAACTGGACGATCACCAATAAATGGTTACTGGGAGTAGCACAGTGGCCTCGCAGTTCCCATGTTGTCAGTTCATTTCCCATCCCCTGCTGTACGTGTGCAGTTTGCATGTTCTTTGTGCAGGTTTCCTCCAAAAACACGTGTTTTGAGTGAATAGGTGTTTCTAAATTAACCGCAGTGTGTGATCATGTCCTATGATGGACGGACCACCCATCCAGGGCGTCTCTCTGCTTGCTAGGATAGGTTCCAAGCCTGCTGCAACCCTGTAGGAGATGTGACTATGGAAAATGGGTGGAAATAGTTAATATAAATTGTGAAAATGTTGAACATGGCAATTACTGCTGGTTCCTCCCCCCCCAAACACTCGTTATTTCATTATTTAGCATGTCTGTCAATAAAATGCACCTACATAGTGGATTCCTCACATTTGTCTTCAGTTTAACAGAGATGCTTTTTACAAAATTCCATGACTTTTCATAGTTATAGGATGTACAACCTCTAAAAGAAGCACTATCCCCAGTTTTCCTGTAAACTACAATGAAGGCAGCATAGCATTAGGACAAAGACGATAAAAGCATCTTAGCAGCCATTACTTAAAATTTCTTAAGGCACAGTAAAGCTGTAAATGATCACACCGAATTTCATATTGATGAAGTCAGCATGGCCGTCAAGGTTTGTTAGCCTTAAATCCCCCCAACTGCATTTAAGAACACAACAGCATAAGAGATTCCAAATGGCCTTTTCTCAGACATTATAGGGAGGCAAATATAATGAAGACCCTGCAGAATTGTACTCTGCAGAATTGTATTGGAAATATGACTTACTTCTCCCATGTGTGTTCATCTCATCCTCCCTTCCCAAAATGTTGGGTCACTATTTTGAATGGCAGGGAGCCTCACTGTCCCCAGCGTGAAGGCAGAAGCAGCTCACCCCCGAGTGTCATGCCTCAGAATTCATTGTGCCGGAGAACTTTTATCTTTTTGACCTCTGTAGTTGGCTTAACGTTGTGTGAGCACAGTTATAAACGTCATAGCCCTGACACAACTGAGTTTTATTTATGCACCAGTTAATTTCATCGTGATAGGCGCATTGTTTGCATCTAAGAGCAACCAAGTATATCCAACTAGTTGAAAGCACTCAACATCAAAAGCTGGATATGGTTTCCCACTAACCTGCAAACTAGGTACATTTGCAGTCATTATGAAGCTGAAGTTTAGCAAATCAGTCCAGTCTTCTCTGACATAGCTTTAAGGTTTCGCTGCCTGCATCCACTCTGCGTGCACTCCCAGCGATTCAGTGCTGCTAGCAAGGTTCTCTTTCTGCACTCTTCACAACACTGGAGTGTAAGGGAGGGAGGCATCTCTCGCTGGAGACTAACAAGTGCTGACACGTCACGAGGAAGCCCCGAGAGCAGGCACGCTAAGGTACCAGACAGAATCACACTGAGAATCCAGAAACATCCGATACTGCTCGCCTTTACCTGGTGCACATCTGCGACCCATCGCCCCAGCAGATCACTGACACGACAGACCATTTCAGATCTCGTTCCAAGCCAAAAATAGTGCCGACTGCCATCACCAGAAACTCATCTCAGTGCCATAATTTCTGCTAACCCGTCTGTTCCCGACCTCAGCAGATTTCACTGCTGCCCACTTCCCAGTCTGCCGCGAAGCATAATCATGCCGTAACCTTGGCCCATACACCTACCTATATTTACCTCAAAGCTTAACAGCTAAAGTACAAGAACATCATATTTTAATGTTGAGGGAGAATCCACAGGTCACATGCCCTCTGAGGTGGCCTGAATATGGCCACCTGCATACTGCACAATTACGTGAAAATGAAAATAACACTTTTGTCCTTGCAAACAATTCTATTCCTTAAAAGGTCATATGTTTAACAGAATGAGTCACATGCAGGTAAGCATAATGCAAACATGCAGGTGCGTGTCAGGAAAGGAGGACGAGTGGCACAACTGCCAAGACCAGCGAATTTAATCAGTTTTCCTTGTGAGACCAGCACCACCATGAGGACAAACCTGAAAGTGCAGGATCAACCCACTGCCGCTAGGCTACTAAGCATCACAGAACAAACCGAAGCAGAAACCATTTCTCAACTAACTTGGCTGACCAGAATTCCTAGTTCATTAAATTTCCTCTAAACTGATAGCTTTATTGCCTTAATGTGGTAGTAAGCCCTTTTTACCAAGTTCTGTGTGTTCATCTCATCCTACATCAGTAAATTTAGGGACAAAGGTTTTTTTGGAATATTTTGTTATATTCAAAAAAAATTTTAAATCAAGATACAGGCATTGAATGTGTCCTTAAGAACAGAGGATAGTATGCCTGGGAAACCAGCCTAGCTCAGGACAGACTGACTTTAAAATGTGTACAGTGGTCCCTCGCTATCACGCGGTTCACCTTTCGCGGGCTCGCAGTTTCGCGGATTTTTTTAGTGCGATTTCACATGCTTTTTTTTACAGCGCATTGTGTTCTGGGTCCTGATTGGCTGTAGACCATTGTCAATCAATCTTCTCCGTGCCGTGTCTCCCATACAGTACAGAATGCGTTCAGCTTGTCAAATTTGCATAAATCTTCGATCGCTAGCAGTGTGACTCTGAAGTGCTGTACTGTATGTTTCTAAGTTTTTCCCCCCAAAAACGAAATGTTTTGCACCGTCAAAGGCACCTGCGGTAGCACCCAAAAGGCAGAGGAGGATGCTAAGAAAAGTGTATAAAGTGTGTAGTGAGGTTTTTCAACCTTAAAACATCTATAATTGTAAAAAATAAAGCTGGCTACTTCGCGGATTTCGCCTATTGCGGGTTATTTTTAGAACGTAACTCCCGCGATTAACGAGGGACCACTGTGTGTGTGTGTGTGTGTGTATATATATGTATATATATGTGTATGTGTATATATATATATATATATATAAAAAAAATCTGGATATGCAATCTGCCCACTGTCATTAGCAAATTCGAATAAAAATCGAATAATGGCCAGTAAGAGCAGTGAAACACTATCAGAGCACAAAAACACACTGGTAGTTGTAGCCCCCACCCTTTTAAATAAAGCAGATTAAAATGGACACCCCAAAAATACTCGCGATCCCAGAGGCACAGGGTGACCAGATCAATCCACAATGGAGTCATTAACATGCATGGCACAGAAACAGGCATTTAATTGCAACAGAAGCAGTGCTATTTACTGTGCAATTTGCATCACTCCAGGAACCTAATGATCCAGTCACACTGGAATAGCAGAACACTTCACGGAACACAATATAGGGTCAGTTTTGTAGGGAGGGCAGGAGGATCTACTGGGTATGAGAATTGAAAGAAAAAAATTACAATTTGGTTGAATAAATGTGTGCATATATAATTACCAATTCATTTGTGTTTTGCTCCCAAGAAAACATTCAGAAGTGAGACACCATGTAGGGAAAAAAAGCACTTTAAGTGAAAACAGAATGATCGTCACTTACCCCACCTTCCTATGACAAAAAGTTAAGTACCAAAAAGCTCCTGATGAGACAGTTTTATCCAAAAGCAAAAATCATAAATGTTTTGGATTGACCGAGTAAGAATAAGCACATTGGAATGTGACCCACTAACACGCCTTCTGCCCCAAATCATTCACATTGCCTGCATCCCTGATATTGGGCATTATGATATTAAGTCGTGGTAACCGCGGCAGAATCCTGAAAATAACGTAAACAGCACGCAAGCAGCACCCGAGGACAAAGTGCACAGTTCACAAAGGAACAAAATGGTGGTTTTCAAACTTTTACTGGTCTTTAAAGTAGCTTTCAAACAGCAATCCCATCGTTAAATTGGCAAATTAAAAAAAAATAACAAAAAATGTAAACAGGAACAATGAGGATAGGGGTTCGACAGTCCTTAAGCATATATCCTAATCCCAGAATCTCAGGTGGGGGGTTGCGATTGTACATTTATTCAGTGATGAATAAGTTGGTCATTTCTTTAAGAAAATTAATTGTGCTTGTTCCAGCTAAATGCATTAGATACAAGTTGCACAACACCGGGTGCTTTCATGAGTGAAACTTTATGTTCTGCATACAGACTTTAATCCAGTGTTATTAAGATAATGTACCGCTGTAAAATTTACGCAAAGACCTGTTGTTTTTCCCCTTAATATGGTAAATTAAAAAAAGGGGGGGGGATATTTGGCTCTCTTTAATCGTCATCAAAGTTCTGTTGTAAAAGGAAGTTTGCTGCCAAATTCTCATTCTTCTCACAGGCGAAGTAGGCTTGTATAACGAGTCCCTCTGGGAATCCCAGCGCCTTTAACTGGGAGAGAGAGAGCCTTCAGCTTGACTTGTGGCTGCAAAACTTCAGGAACTTCCCCCCCAAAAAATACCAACAGGTGTCCACATCCAAGATAAATCACCCCATGCCACCACAACCATTTTATTCTAAATTACACCCCATTTCCGAATGTTAGGCTGCTGTGTAAAACGTAAATAAAAACAGAATGCAATGATTTACAAATAATATAAACCAATATTCAATTGAAAATAGAACAAGGACAACATATTAAATGTTGAAACTGAGAAATTTTATCGTTTTATGAGAAATATGCTCAATTTGAATTTGATACCAGCAACACATTTCAGGACACTTGGGACAGGGGCATGTTTACCACTGTGTTGCATCACCTCTTCCTTTAACAGCACGCTGTAAATGTCTGGGAACTGAGGAGGCCGTTTGCTGGAGTTTTGAAAGTGAAATGTCTCATTCTTGCCTGATACAGGACTTCGACTGCTCAGAAGTTTGGGGTCTCCTTTGTCATGTTTTTAGTTTCATGATGCGCCAAATGTTTTCAATGGGTGACAGATCTGGACTGTAGGCTGGCCAGTCAAGCACCCGGACTCTTCTACTATGGAACCATGCTGTTGTAATACATGCAGAATGCAGTTTGGCATTGTCTTGCTGAAATATGCCTTCTCTGAAAAAGACATTGTCTGGATGGCAGTGTCTGTTGGTCCAATTACTTACATACATACATACATACATACATGGGCACAAATGCATCTCCATACCATCATGTATGCTGGTTTATGAACTGTCTGCTGCTGATAAGCTGGATGGTCCCTTTCTTCTTTAGTCCAGAGGACAGTGTCCATGATTTCCAAAAAGAATTTGAAATTTTGATTTGTCAGACCACAGGACAGTTTTCCATTTTGCCTCAGTCCATCTTAAATGAGCTGAGGCCCAGCGAAGTTGGCAGAGTTTCTGGATCATGTTTCGATATGGTTTCTTTGCATGGCAGAGTTTTGTCCTGCATTTCTGGATACGTCGACGGACTGTGTTCACAGACAGTGGTTTTCAGAAGTGTTCCTGAGCACAGTGACTTCTACTATAAAATCGTGTTTCTTTTTTAATGCCGTTCCGCCTGAGGACCTGAAGATCATGGCTACAATTTTGGTTTTTGGCCTTGTCCCTTGCATACAGAGATCTTGCTGGATTCTCAATCATTTAATGATATCATGTACCACAGATGATGAAATTCACAAATTCTGTGCAATATTACACTAAGGATCATTTGTCCACGCAGTCTTTTACAGAGTGGGGAACTTTCACTACACAGAGACACTGTCTCTCTGGTAGGCTCTTTTTATACCCAATCATCTTACTGAACTGTTGCCTATAAACCTAAGTAGTTGTGCGATATTCAACCAGGTGTTTTGATTTAGCATTACACAACTTTTCCAGTCTTTTGTTGCCACTGTCCTAACTTTTCTGAAATGTGTTGCTGGCAAATTCAAATTGAGCATATATTTTTCATAAAACAAAAAAAATTCTGTTTCAACATCTGATATATTGTCTTTGTTCTATTTTCAATTGAATATGAGTTTATATGATTTGCAAATCATTGCATTCTGCTTTCATTTACATTGTACAAAGCATCCCAACTTTTTTGGAAACAGGGTTGTTGGTGAAGTAAGACTGGTTCATATTTCACGCAGACATGGCAGCGCCACAGCAATTGTGACATTTTTCACCACAGGGGCTAGCCTCGGATGCCGCATAGCACCATGCAACACTTGCAAACTGAAACGACGTGGAGGGTCTCCTCAGGGGCGCATACGAACCTTGATTGTTCATTGGCCAGGGGAAAAGTAGCAGAACATGAGATTGGACCAAAAATTGTATATAAAAACCTTTTCTACCCTCTCTGATCAAAATAAATTGCTAGCAGATCTGAAGAATGGCTGACCGAGAAAGTTTGGAAACACTGGCAATTATATGATTCCTTGTTATACATTTTAGTTTAGGCTTTTGTCACTATTTATAGCGATAAACACAATGTTATAAGACTTCGCAAGCGAGTACAAAATGGCGCGGCGCAGTGCCGTGGGCTATTTCTACGGTTCAAGTGCATTGCACAAGAGGCCCAAAGATAAATCATTAGATTAACTAAAAAGTATTTAAAAATAGTAAGGGAGAGTATTTGATTTTTGCATTTATTTGAGTTGCCTTTCAACAATATTTATAGTGCTTGTTTAATTATAGTTTTTATTTTCACATCTTGACTTATTTCAGTTAAAGGACATGTTTTTAACAATGATAGACCTGCCCTGCGTACTGTAAGTACATAGTGTGTGGTTAGTTTTAGTCAAATTATTATATATTCTTATAATGTCCATACCACACTACATAAACGTGACAGCTTTGCTCACCAGCACTACTCCAGGTCTGACGTCAAAGTACATGGTACACTGGTGAATTGGTGCTAGACATATGAACATTCAAGATTATGGAGGGTCCGGCACTAGGGCATGCGCGCTTTCACATGAAGTATGAACCAGCCCTAAGTTCCCCTTCTGTACCCACAAGCAGGGCACTAGCCTAAATAAAAAAATATTATATCATCCAAATGTAGAGATGATGCAGCGGATGTAACAATTTTGAAACCAGACTTGTGAGATAAATGAGCTAGAGAGATAAAAGGGTTAAACAGAATACACATCTAACCCTTAACTACAAATTCTGCTAAGCAGCCTACCCTTTCAATGGCTTCCTTTTCCTGGGGTGTGACCTGGATGTAGTTCATGGCTCCACCCCCAGCCCCGGGTCCAGCTCCTCCAGCACCCTGACCGCCTGCCCCCTGGGCTGGCTCATTCAGCATCTGGATGAACTGCTCTTGGTGACTGCTAATTTGCTAAATGGGTTTAACCAGATGGAAGAAAAGAATGAGGAAGTCCTCTGTAGATCATTAGAGAAGGCACACCATACCGAAGCTTCATCTCAAAAGTGTGACCATGACATTAGCTACTAGCTATGCTGAGCTGATCTTTTCTCACTAAACTCATTATTTTGAGTACCTGCAGTAGCTGGGGATTCTCCCTTCCAATCTGCTGTAGCAAGGCTGGGAGCAGTGACGGGTTCTGCTGGATTACTTGTCTCATCTGCAGGAACTGGGGCTGGTTGCGCAGAAACTCAAGAGGATTAGCTGGAACAACAGGAAATGGCTCAGATTATGCAAGTTCAGTGACGGAACACAGGACATTAACTGTGATTCTTAGTTAAATTAAAATCGGGTACAAGGAACACCAGTGCTATTTTAAGGGTAGGATCTAAATTTGGTTTCATAAAGGCAGTGCTGTGCCGACTTCATAGAGATCAACACACATCTCAAAATATGAATGTGTTATTTACCACTGGTACGGCACATAATCACAGTAACACCATATGTACTTAGGGAATGTAGTTCCAAAGAAACGGTACCTCAAAGGATATGGAGAAATCAGCAGGTGGTGGTAATGCTATACATACTCACCCCCCGTGCTTGCAGCAGGCTGCGTAGGAGCAGCACTGGAGGGCTGAGACACCACAGTTGCTGTTGGAGCTCCGCCAGCAGGGGGCACCACTGAGCCACTCACTGCAGGACTCTCACTATCCTCTGGAATACTCTAAAACAGGGCATGGGAGCAACAAGGGCCAACTATTAGTGTTTGATGTATCCACATTATGAAATTAGCCCTTAAGTAATATTTAATGTTTTTAATTATATTCCTTAATAGAAGCATAATTAATTTTAGCATATTTAATGAATCCTCTCTTGTTGAAATAATGAAAACTGCCCAGTTCTCTGCCTGCACATTATAACTTCAGGTCCCAACCTGCATCTTCCCCACAATCGAGCAAATCAGCAGATCATTCCGAGTGACACGGGACCAGAACAGCAACCAGGGTAATATAAAGAACATTAAGTTTAACCAAGTCAATCAATGACTGTAAACAGGCCCAGCCGATGGACATGCATCTAAAATAATGATGCTGAAATAGTGCAAACTGGTTCCCATTGGAGGGGTAATAATCCCACTAATCTGAGTATTTCATTAACTGGATTTAAGAAACAGACAAACCTCAATTTGTGTACTTTTAAAGGTTCGCAATATACGAAAACATTATCAAGATTAGATCAAGGACTGACTGGTAAATTGCTTTTGTGCATCCAACTTAAATGATCTTGTATTACTGAAAAACAAATTTCCAAAACTCCTCCACTTTTTGTTTTTGAGATGAGAGCACCAATGACAAAGTCAGGCTACCTCATCATGTATCAGTACTGGGACCCTCAAAGACAAACTTCAGTTTAAGTTCTATAACTCATTATGTCCACATGAAATTCTCAGAAGCATATCCCGCAGACTGAGTGAGTTTTGGAAATTCTCTCTTCAGTCACATAGTTAAGGGCACTTTTCCCACCTCACCAGGTACCATACTTTTGGTAGTTTCCTTTTCCCACTGGCTTATAGTCAAGTACCAGTACCAAAAGTTCCAGTAGCTAAGGGGGTTTTTCCACCACAGCAAGTACCGTACTTTTGGTACTTTCGGTACCTCAATAAAGTACCAAAAGTTTGGTGGTACTTTTGTGTTGTTTTCCACTGGCGTAAAAACCGGTACCAGTGCTAAATAAAAGGACAACATGAATCAGTTTAAAGATTACCTTGCTGCTTTTGCTTGGGCGCTGCATGAGTTCTCCGAAGCAATCATAATCAATCTCACCCTTGCTATTTAAATCACTCCTAGACAGGTTTGTGAGAAATTTATGTTAACATAAAATAAAAATACCCCAATATTTATTACAACAAAATCACATCACTATATCAGGAGACTCTCCAGTACCGTGCTGCAGTAGTATATATTAAATCAAATTTCTTGTTATGCAGTCTAGATTTTGTTGTATATCTGTTCTTGCGACAATATCGCAATTTATTTTTTTTTTTTACACTTTGTTTATTGCTGTTCTCCGATTTCATAATGTTTTGTCAAGACGGTGATCGCATTGTGTGTTTCAGAATCAGGCTATTTGCATCACCAATCGACAGCGAAAGCATTGTAAGTTATGCCCCAAAGTACCAAAGAAGTACCCCAACTGGTTTGGCACTTTCGGTACTTGAATCTCTGGTACTGGTACTTGACCGGAAGTCAATGGAAACGCGAAAGTACTGAAAGTACCATACCAAAAGTACCGAACTGCGGTGGAAAAAAGCGCCCAAAAGTGCCAAACCAGCGGCCATACTTTTTTGGAACTTCAGTACTTTGTTACAGGACTGTGTTTGTTGATTGGTCATGCAAATACCTGCCTCTGAAATACAACAATACAAACACCTTCAGTTCCGAACTCAGAAACCATCCATAAAGTAAAAAAAAATGATAATAAAAAAGTAGTAGTAATGGATGCGGAAAAATTAAGAGATCCATGTTTTAATTGTGATCTGGTCGGAAGAACAGATGCAACAAGATCCCAGTGGCATGACAATACAAAGAATACTTTTGTATTTTTGATGTGATGTTATTTTATTGTACTAAATATTGGGGTACTTAAAAAGCAAAAAAGGGTTTTAACAAATTTCTCACAAACCCATCTAGGGATGATTTAAACAGCAAGGATGAAAATTATTGTGACTCATGTCTCAGAGAGCGCTGATGAAAAAGCAGCAGAGGGAAACTTTAAAGTGATTTTATAAATATATACTAGCATACATTACATTTTGGTACTTCTTTTGTGTTGGTTTTCCACTGCCGTAAAAACCGAATGGAAAATGGAAAATTGGAAATGGAAAAGTGCCCAAAGGCATCAATATACTACGAGCATTGCACCAGTACCTACCGTCAACAGGTATTCCACAGCCCTGTCGGGGTTGTTGAAGCTGGCTCTGAGAGCAGCCACCACCTGCTCCCTCTCATAACCCATCAGCATAATCTCCGTCACCATGTTTTCGTACAATTGACCAGTCACTAGGTGGCAGGAAGAGGGAGACCGAACAATTCAGTATGCCAAGGCGAGCCGAAATTCAAGGCGAGTACACAGTCAAAGTGGCAAACGTGCCACCAAGAACAACAAAAAAAAACCAACTAACTACTATCCCACAGAGAGAGCACCACGAGGAAGCAGACCTTTTGAGGACATTTAAAATCAATACAATTTCAGTTTGTGTAACAAACTAATAATGTTGTGGCCATTACTGCACCGGAGTCCTATTCCACTGTAGTATTTCCATGCACCAGAGATCACCATGTTCAATTTTACCCACGTCACTCTTACCAAGGGCAGATGTAGCCTCTTCAAAAATGTTTGCATTTGTAGAGAGTCCGGACGAACTGGAGGGAAACGAAAAATTAAATTCTGAGCGCATCTTCTAAAAGAGCCTGTCCACAAGTACATGAGGCACAGTAAACCAAAAAACAAAGGAGGACTCTGCTCAGACAGTTGTTCAACAAAATGCGCAACAAATCAGACTGAGGCAGAAGAAAGGGAGGCGAAATGCTCAGCAGTACCTGACAGGGGAAGGGTCTGGCGGGGTGCTAGTGGGTGGCGTCTCCTGTGGGTATGTCTCCTCCGGGCCAGCGCTATCAGCTGGACTCTCAGAGGCTGCTGGGGCTACAGGGGTAGGGGCTGTAGTGCTGGTTGCTACGGGAGGTGCTGCAGCTGAAGCAGGGGATGATTGGCTGGGAGACTGAGCTGTTTTAGGCTGTAGAAAAGATGTATTGTCCTTACTGGAAATCAGTTTTGGTCAGATTTTATAGTGAACAGATTTTAAAATGATACAAGACCTAAATGGACTGTATGGAGAAAACAGCTCAGAGAGAGGACATGACGCATAGAGAGAGATCATCCAAAAATGAAAGCTCGGGTCTAATGCGCCGTTATCCTGAACCCACCTTGGTCACCATAACAACCACAAAGTTCTTGTCATCGATTTTGTATTCCTTGAGTGCAGTGTCATCATTGAGTATTTTGCCTAGGGAGTACAGCAAAGCAAAAACGAGTATTTAATGATTAATTACTCCGAAAATGACCATACATCCAGGTCACTGGCAACACTGAGTAAACCTATTTTCTTCTGCCCTGTGAAATTCCCTGTAACAGTCTCTTTACAGCAACGACACAGATGCTGAGGATGCACCAGGTCTGAAACATGAAGCACCAAACCACTCCACTCTCATGGGACCTACCAAAACTGAAAAACACTAAACTCATCTTTTCTAATATCTCCTTCATGTTATCCAGACGTCACTGTTCACTTCATGCAAATAGCAAACCTGTTTGCTTACTCACCGATAATAGAGTGGCATTTCACACCCAGATAGACACCCGACACTTATCGTGCGTTCCTTTACTCTCGGGAGGTCGGGATCTGAGTCAGATTACGAGACTAGAGGCCGGAAGTGACGACATGCGCGCTCCCGTCTCCCGAAAATTTGAGACAAAAGCTCGGTGCAGCGCAGAGTACACCGAGTTTGGAATTCAAGATGGCTGCCCAGTGCAAAGACTGTAGG
>JAODKM010000039.1:31271782-31289858 GCA_026780845.1 Petrocephalus sullivani
GCTTTCATGCTCAGATCACGACAATAACAGCGTGTTCGTGGAGGCAGCCATGTTTGTTCCGAGTTGTGTAGCTCGAAGAGGAAATCGGTCGGTTGTGACGTGTCGCACCTCGGACTTCGTCAGGATAATCGAACGCACCATAACGCAGGTAATCCGTTGCATGCTCAGCGGTGTACCTGTAAAAATGGTCCCCCCTTAAACAGTTTCCGCTACACCACGTTCCGGACGTCATTTAGGCTATTTAAACCAGTATTACGGTATAAGAAAAAATCCATATCATAACAAAAATGAATACCGGTTTTCGGTATGAACCGGTGTACCGCCCAGCACTAAGACCACCTTTGCTCTGCTGCATCGGATCATTTTCATTTTCGAAAAGTACATGCTGAAATCATCCCACCACGAATGTGTGTGTGTAAAAAAAAAAAGTTGCCACATGCAACCAAAGTAGTTCGCCCACGTAGTCCGTTAGGACAACGCTAATGGCGTAAGCTGAAACACTCACGTCTCAAATTTTTTAAAGTTTTTATAGGAGTTAGTCATAAACACGAAACATTGCATGTTGAGACTGTCATAACTGAGGACTCCCTGTGTGTGTCCATTATGTCCATAGGGACAACAACACTCCCATAGGGACCCATTTAAAAAAAAAATGGAGGAGAAATTTTTGGCAAACTTCTGAGTCATGGAGACAGTGAATAGTTCCAAACATTGACATTCACGGCACTGAATCACAGTTATTTCCAAGCACTTTAAGTGGTATGTTGATAAAATAATAGATTACATTTTTTAATACAGTATCTGTAATGAATATTCAAAATAATATTTTGTTTTTATATGTGCACAGCATTAGCCGTTAATGGTTATCATAACCAATAGTTGTGACCGAAGGTAGCTTAGCAGCAATCGAGTCTAATGTCCCCATTTCACTGATGATTTTGTCTACTGACTACTGATGCATGGTAACGTTACATATTAAGGTACAACGTTACATAAGTTGTTCTGGTTATCAACGGCTCCATAATAACGGTTAGCTGCCCTGCTACCATGTTAATACAGCTGATTAAAATATCAGTTTATAGCTCTCCTCAGGTCACATTGGTCAATGTGAATTTACTACCAAATTTATGGCAAAATAAATTACCACAATATAATTTAAGCTATTTGCAGCTATTTGCGGTAAAGTGCTTGTATTATGTGCACTTTTTAAGCACTGCATTTGCAAACAGTACTTAAACAAAAAGTGCTTTTCCCCCCCACATCAATTCATCTTGCTCATGTTGAACTACTTAAAATATCATCATTATGGTATGCAGTTTAACCATTAAAACCAAAGAGTTGTTCATTTTAAGAGACCTGTCTTTTTTCTCTTTTGAATAGTCACTATTGCACCGATTACTCGATTAAATCGATGGAATAAAACGATAGAATACCCGATTACAAAAAATAATCGATAGCTGCAGCCCTAATTTTTTTTATTTTTATATACATATATATACATATATATATATATACACACACACACACACACACACACACACATACACACACATATACATATATACATATACATATATACACACATACATATATACACATATATACACACATACATACACACACACACATACATATATATATATACACACACATGTATACACACACACACACACACACACACACATACATATACACACATACACACATATATATACATACATACACACACATATACTATGATTAGCAAAAACAAGGTGTAGATTTTCGTTATTAAAAACATCATGCAAATAAGTCACAGTTCAGGTGAGAAAAATAAGTAATAAGTGGTTGACCTCTTACCAGCAATAACCTCAGGCAGTGACTTGTTGCAGCTGCTACCGAGCACTGCACCCAACACTGCACCCAACACGAGGTGCTCTGCTTCCTCTTTACAGAACCGTTTCAGTTCACTGAAATGCTTAGAGATATGTGCACAAACAGCTCACACTGAATTGATCAAAATGCAACAAACCTTCTCTATAGGACATTCAATCACAGACTTACAGGGTTAACACTCTTCACGACCCTTCTCTAACATTCATGTCACAGACTAACCTGTGGCAAACTGAATGTTTTTTTATGGAATCTGCAAAGTGTCAAAATTAAGATTTTTAAAAGCTGAACTTGGCTTGATAGATGCCACCCACCCCCGTACCATATTTTTTGTATGGATGATCCTGTAGCTAAAAAGGTGGCAATGTCACTTTAAATATCAGGCCAAAACGAATGGTTTATGGTGTTTTATTAGAGCCCCAGCAGGTATTCCACACCAACATTAGACATCAAGCCTTCAACATTTTCTGAACAAGGCAGTGCCACTTTAATCATAGAATTGGTTTGGTTTTGGACAAATTCACATAAAAAGTCTGCAATCAATTGTAACTAAAATGGCACCAAGCAGCTCTTCCAGCAGAAATGCCCAGTGGAATACGAGCAATGTGTGAAACTCTGGGATAAAAATACACGCTACACAATGCCACCATCCTTACTTTATCATCACACAAAGATGTTTTTATAAAAGTGAGTGAACACACTATACTGACTGTCTTGTAGGTGGTGCTGTTTGTTATTCTTGAAATGCTTTGCATATGTGTTTTAAAGCTGATCCGTTTACATTTATTAAATACTCTAATTACATGAACTAATCTAATTGAAGAATTTTTCTTTAATTTGAATTGTGTCATGGATTTTTTCAGTGACATTACATAAAACATTAGGGGGAAAAACTGACATTGTGAATTGCCATAAGTCTGGAAGAAAAATCAATTTGTGTGTGTCTGTACGGGTATGCCTTGCAGAACCCTAGACTCATCTCTAGAATTCATGGATTCAATTCTGAACCCACAGTTCCCTCAATAATTACAACCTAGGCCCCAATTCACTATAACTCAACGATCCTTCACAGCTATAATGACATATTAGCAGTGGTATGCAACATTTTGTTTTTTCCAAATATAACATTGTAACTTTGGGAAAAGGTTCTGCTTTTAGCTTACCTGCCCAGAGAGGTCATATTTGTAACTTATGAATGCAAATGTTACCAAGTGCTAGCAATGGCAGCGAATCATTAACTGTTGATTTTTTTGTCAGCTCATTATATGGCCGCCTCTTACAGGAATGATTGCAGGGCACCCACTCCTAAAGAGATCACCAGTGCTACTGCATTGCTTCCTTTACGGCACCACTTATCTGACTAGACTGATGGAGAGCAGCCCTTTTACATAGCTCTGCCGCCCTTTCCTGCTTTCTGAGCTTCAACGTCTCCCAAGGTACCTCTTGATTAGAACAGGTTTTGGATCAACAGATCAGTTGTAGCTCAGACTGTTGGTATCTTTGCATTTTTAATAAGATAAACATTCTTTGTCTTTAGCCATAATTTAGAACATATTAAGATCAGACCGTGGATGATGGAGCAATCCAGATAATTTCAAACTTTCAAAGTTTTAGTTTAGGCTTAAGGGGTGCCTGTCCGAAATCCATTACAAGCAGTTAATGATCATCACAGTCAAAGCACTCAGACTCGCTTAAAATACAAAAACTTCTTTGCTTAAATGGAAATCTTAAAATGTGCCTAACCTTTCCAGAACAGTCAGGTTCCATGTTCCCCATTTTAAAGTGGGCAAAGGCCCCCCATTTACCTACCACTGATGAGCACTATGGATCTGTCAGACTACTAATAATTTCCTATATTTCACTGCAAAGTTTTCACACTGAAGTTTGAAGTGTTCCTTTCTACTGAGGGAAACTGACCCTTTGAAGTACCAGACACATACATATATTTTGCAAACGTTAAACTCATGTCGTGTTTTCCATCATTGTAAAGCCAACATGTTGCAATAAAAGACTTTAAAAGAGACCAGAGATGGTGAACTTCCCAAGGCCAGCCTATTATGAGCTGAACCAGCCAATGCCTCCTCCCAGGACTGCAGGCAGGGGGCTCTGATGCCTGTTAGACAACTGACAGCAGTACAGTAACTTTACTGGCTCAAGGACAGGCTGTGAATCACTCCTATGCTGACAAAAGATATTTCCTGAAATGGAGACAAGCCTTACTTACAATTTTTTGTACAAAAGACCATTTTAAATCAACATTTCTTAAACCGGTCCTTGGGGCCCCCAGACCTTCCAAAAATGCACTGGGAGGGAGCAACTGGACATCTAGGAGTTCCTGGGGACTGTTTGAAAAACAGTGATTAAATAATATCAGTGCAAATCACAATAATGATTCTGTCAGCAGCCCAATAAAAGTTCACTAAATTAAAAAAACACAGGAAACATGGGGATACTCTCCAGGGATAATGCAGGAAGCATAAATCAGTGTAACTTTGGCCTTAATCTATATTCTTACAAGTAAGATTTTGTCGTTTATTTGATGGCACAATTAGGTGTAAATTCGTGATTTTGTGTTTCCTGCCAGACTTAATATGAGTGCTCAAAAATTCGTCGAATTCCTTGTGCCCGGCGATGTTTGATTACATACACAGAATAAACGAATTAATATCACGAATGTATACAGAAAAATACCGAAATTCAATTTGGACAGGTTAGGATGCATGATGATTATTCGGCAGATCCGGAAACAAGAGGGGACACGTGAGATTAAAATGAGTGGAATTAAATTTTTAAGTTAATGTAAAATTACATTACAGTAGGGCACTGTGAGAAAGACGGATAAAAATTCCAGGAGGGTGGGAACAACGCGTCTCTAGCTAGCTGTATGTAACCGAATTCAGTCAATTAGGAAGGTATCTAAACACACCGCGACCCGGAACAGCAGGAGCCAGAAACGCAAAGGACGAGCTCGACTGAGAAAAACGGCTTTTATTAGACTTGGAACTTCAGCGGCCTCTCTGGCCGTTAGCTTGCAGACGGGTGACCGAGGCCGCGATATTAAAACGGCAATAATAATAATAATAATAATAATAATAATAATAATAATAACAACAACAACAACAACAATAAAGTCACACGCATTTGACGGCGGAGGCTGAAGCGCGCCTCGTATAACGCGCACGAAGCAGTAATGTCGGCGATAAATTACATACGGCGGACAGGCGCGGCCTGCACAGAGCCCCGGCCGGACCCAGGCGTCCTCATGCCGGCACGGTGGAAGGCTTATTAGCCCGAAAACCTTTAAGCATGGCAATAGAGCTAGTTCTGCTACAGCCGTGTGTCGGATATGAATGGGCGGGAGGGCCGCGCCGCGTTCCAAAGCCTCACGGAACACTCCCGTGTCCGGCTGCTCTTCCCAACCCACTGCGGCTTCCTCCCCGAGCCTACCGTCTCCTCTCCGTCAATGTCGATCTTGAAAGTGTGCTGCTGGAGGGTTTTCACGGTGATCTGCATTCTGACTGCGACGCTTGGCTTGCCGGGTCTCTCTGACGCGCTCTGGTACTCCCCTAGCTCATCACGGCCTACCCGCCGACACCATCCTGTGTGCCTTTTTCCTGAGCATAAACAAACCCGAGGCAGCTCACGCGATTACGCATGCGCCCCATGCTCCCGAAACACGTGGCTTCCGAAGTAGCGTGCACGACACCGGAAGTGAGCATACGTTGTTTTTGGGTGCTTTAGTCGCAAGGATATTACTGCTCCTACTTATTTCATTGTTGCTTTCAGACGTAAATGCAAACTGCTCAATATAAGCATTGCCATCAATTTTTGTCCATATAACCACCTGGATATTTACTGAGGACATTTTAGTGAACTTATCTGGGAAATCTTTTTCAGTTACATAGTCAGAAGGCTTTATTTAGTAATAGTTTTGGGAAATGCTTTTCTCACAAACACAGGCAAAAGTGCTTGAACTCCTTGAATGCAATTAATGCAAACAGGAGTTGAGGGCTAACGTTAAGTTTGAGATGATGTTTGAGTCCTTTCTTAAAGCGTGGGAGGGATTTAATAAGCTGTAGTCTCAGGGGAACCGTTTCCCACTGCAAAAAATCGCACCAAAATCAAAAAAATAGTTTTCAGCTTTTATAAAATGTGAAAGGATTGACCTTGAATGGGGTGTGATATGGTCGTGCTGTTCCCATGGCAACCTTGTAAAAGCTCCACCTATTAGACAATAGAGGGGTATCAAGATGTGAAACATGATTATGTGGGAAGACTTAAAATCATTAATTCTATGGCATCAGCCAGAAGCCCATCTAGATAGTTCCAGTAGTCTAGAGCTGATCATCGATTCGACCAGTATATGGGTTGACAGCTTTCTAGAGTATTTGCAAATGTTGGGTTATTGCTAAAAGTAAATCCGCAGGTTCGGGCTACTGCTGCTCTGTGTTAAGAGAGTGTGATGTCCTTGTCAGGGATGACGGCAAAGTTTTCAACAGCATTTCATGGTACTGCCATTGAGTTATTTAGTATGACAGTGAGCTCCCGGTGAAATGATAGGAAATACTGCAGCCCTCTTCAGGAGGCCTCCATAAGAGAGCAGCAATCCAGCAAAAGTTTAGTGTCAGAGAAGCAGAAAGAGAGGCAAAAGTGCAAAACATGGGTGCAACGGTGATGAGAAGTCATGAAATCTGAAAGCAGAGAGAAACTAGCAATGGGGACCTTGGTGATCTGAGGTGCTTTAACAATCAGCAAGCTGATTGCATAGGCTTCCAGAGGCATTTTATGCAATTGGTTTGAGTGAAACCTAACAAGATGACAAATGATGCCGTTCTAAAGGTCATATGAGAAATTTTTTTTTACTAAAGCAAAAAAGTCATTGAACTGTAAACTTGAGTATGGTGGGGGGGAAGCTTGTTTTCAGAATTGGTTCCTCATTTCAGTGGTGAAATGTATTTCTGTACCAGACTGCAGATATTAAAATACTGCCTTGCTTTTCACTGTAAGTATTGCTCACGTTCATTAACGTCAAATACCTGGGGTGGGATATTAGCAGCTAGTAACCTTGAGCATGAACATAGACTGGAGAGTGTCACAGATGGCGTCTCTTACTTCCTCCTGACATTATTCAAGTCTTAGCTACTGAGAGATGTGAAGCTACATATATAGGAACATCATTTGAGTCCTGGCCTAATTTGTACATTGCAGTAAGACTCCGCCGCTGTGTGCCGGGAAAGGTGCAGCTTATCACTTAGTGACAGATTTGAGAGCTCTTCTCTCCCTCTGATTTCCTGAAGATTGTACATTGTTGCATCAGGTATAACTATATGCCCTCCCTTGCCCCCATCCTCTCAAAAATAAAATGAAATCCAGAGTGTAAACCTGCCTGCACAGCTTACAAAGCTGGAGAGTGTGGATCTAGTGAGACTGTTCTGGTCTGTGGTTACCTAAGGCATTGACAATTGAATCTAGCCCACTACAGTAACCTTAAAAACCACATATGCAGATCGGAGTAGATTAAATTTTGCTTAAATATTTAACCAGGTAATTAGAAATGTCTATAAATACAAAACAATTTTCTTCATATCCCATTTATATACACGACACGATCTGCCGAATAATCATCATATATTGACAACGATAACTTATGATATACTGAACGCTATAAATAAAAAATATAATTATAAAAAAAGACCCTAAACATAACGTTATCAGATCTTTAATAACAAGTTAAAAAAGACAAACAAATTACAATATTTACATAGTATCCAGAATTAAATTGAATAAAAGTGTAAACAACCATTCTAGACAATATTACAATCTGCCTTCAGGAATCTGAATCCCACAGGACAAAAGGCAAGATGCAGGAGCTAAAGAAACTATAGGAAAACCCCAACAATGGTAGGAAGAATAAAATAAAAACTAAATATGTACATGTTTTCCAGTGTGTTGTTTTTTAATCAAAAGGAACTACCAAGAAGGAGCTGCCATTTGAAAGTTTTTTTTTTTTTTATAATTAAAATGCATTTTTAAAAAAGGCAAGCATGACTTATTGGAGAAGTGGGGACTGTCACAAGTCACCAAAAGGGAACACCCCCTGGGATACCATTTTTAACCCCCCCACCAACCCCGATGCCACCGAATATAACAAAAAAGGAACATTTTCAATTTTAGGCAATAGGATAGGATTGAATCATCCCTTTCTGTTTCTCATGAGAACAAAACTCTAAGCACAGACAGAAAGACATTAGAAGGTTCCTGTCAGACACCAAAGTTTGCACTTGTGTGTGTGTATATCTATAGAGGGGAAACCATGTGTGGATTCGGCTTGCCAAGACAAGCTGAAGACAGTCTGAAGTGGAGAGAATTATTTTTACAATTACAAAAATGCTTATTGGTCATACTGGTGCTGAAACGAAACATTTTGATAAAGTGCCAAAATACTAAACAATAGTTATCAATTACTATTAAGGCTTTAGGGTATTTGAGCAGCAGTTAAATCAAATTTTTGACTACTCAGAAATAATGACAAGGCTCAGGAACTTCAGGATGAAAAAATAATCTCAGAATAAACAATACAAATAAAAAACTATAGCAACAACAAATACAGCTACAACATCAAGGTGCTCAGTTCACGTTATTTTTTCGTCATTTTTTTTTCCTGTAAATCCCCACATTTTCAACAGCAAAGCTGCAACAGAACGCCCCAGACGAGTAAGTACGTAAGGAAATCTGCTCGTCACTGAAGCTCTTCAGTCCGAACATTTGCATCCAGATCAGTTGGGCTGCAGAGGGGCTGTAGGCTCGCAGATGTGGCTTCCTGAGGTGAGCACCTGTTTTTTTAAGTTGCTTTTGGTTCTGGCGCTAACCTTGAAGCGACATACTAAACAGAAAATCTCCTTTACAATAAAAGCCTACATTAAAAGTACACAGTCACCACAACTAGGTATTCATACAATCGGAACTCGCTAACCAATGAAGGAATCCCTTTTCGAAAATAATTGAGAACTGGTGTGTGGTACTGCGAATCAGGCGCGGCTCTTAAGTCCGCTGAAAACTCCACATCTCCTGGGAAGGGCATAGAAAGAAAAACTATGTAGAAAAACTCCTCAAAAGAGTGTGGAAAATGTACTAGAAAAGCTTTGAACTAGAAGCACACAAAGCAAGGACGTAACGCGCTTCCAAGGAACATTGCTACAGAATATCAAAACGGGGTCGCCTAAACCTTCAACTTGTGGACCATGAATTTGGAAGAAAGAAGCCATGCATGGGTCCCAACTGACCTAAACCAGCAGCCAGCAGCCAGAACTTTTAACTTCAGGAACACAAAAGAAAAAAAAAAAAATGAACATAAAAGAAGCCTTCTGAACAATTAAGCAATTATCACCCCAGGTGGGGATGGAGGTTTGTTTAAGAAATTCAGAAGGAAAAAATGCACAGGCTTCCAAATCAAAACTCAATGTTCCTACTGTACTAACAGACTTCGAATTCAACCTGAACTGCATTACAGTACCACTCACTATCACTATTGGCTACCAATATATTAGTGTTTATCCTCTGGGACCAAGATAATGTCTCTTTAGCACTTTAAAAGGAGAAAAAAAAATACAAGAAAGATGCACAGTATCCTCTAACTTTTAATGAGTAAGACTTCAAAATGCATTTATTTTCCAGCTGATGTAGACTGGCTTTCCTGTGCATCTTCTCATTACTCAGCTGTTTTATAGCAGTTGCAGGCCGACATCCCTGCCCCTTCTCCCCACCCTGACCAGCTTCCAGCTTGAACACCATAGACTCCCCATCTTTAAATACCCATTAAAGCCCCGGTCTTCCAGCATCTCTCATGGACAGTTGTTGGTCTCCGTTGTTTCTCCATACTCCGCATTGTCAGTGCTGGTCTTCGTCTGGTCCAAAGGAGGACCACTCTCCAGCTCCATGCCATCGCTGGCAATGAGGCTGTCCAGTTTGGCAGTCAGGGATACAAGCCCAGGCTGTGAGGAAGCCTCAGGTACTGAGGAAAGACCAACCTTCATCCTGCTGTTGGCTACAGTCCTGCAGTTAAAAGACATACTTGAGAATTTTTCACTACTGGAACCGCTTCAGGTTTTTTGGCGACACTTCATGCTGGAACCTTCTTATATATATTTTTTTAAGTTTTATTTTAAAATAAGTAAATTTAGGGCACTTACCATATATTTTTCTCTCGTTTGCCTACATTGCACAATTAGCCATACATCAATAGCTACTAGTGTGATGTATGTATGCAATTTAAAATCTTTACATTTTTAACGTAAGTGGTACCTGAAGCTAGGGGGCACCGCATAAGCTTAACTTGGGCACGATGCACACCAGATTACCCATCACAAATTGTTAATGTAGTGGAATCCTTAATTTTCTAAAAGGGAAAAAAAGCACTGATAAGAACTATGCTATGACTAATTATTTAGCCATTTTGATTTGTAAAATATTTTTAATTAAAATCCAAGATTCTACAATGGTTTACTCTCCGGACCTCATTTTCCGAGACCATGAACTGTATATATTTTGCACAGCCTGTTTTTCGGCTCGTAACGCACTTATAATTATACTGTACTGTACCATTTATGGCCTAATCGTATTTTTTTACTGCTATACCCGCCAGCAATTTCCTCCAGTAGTTCTTGAATAGTTAAAGTGTTTAAATTAATCAGTCTCAAAAATAGTGATTTGTTTGCGAACAAGCAGAACAGCAAAACTCAGTATGCAAGAGCAAACACATCAGGCAGGAGAGCAAGCAAGTCTGGAGGGACAAAAAGAATTACATAGAAAGGGAGGTGATGCAGAGAGAGGGAGAGAGAGAGCGAGAGAGACAGGCCGAGGAGGAGATCACAGGCACTGTGACATACATGCCATGCCGGAGTACGTGGCGTTCCCATTCGGTGCTGTTGGTGAAGGCCCGACCACAGAACTTGCAGGGGAAGCGTTTCTCGCTACCCGGGGAGCCAGGAGCGTCTGTACGACAGACATATCGTTAGCGCAGAGATACCTCAGGCACTGGCTCCCTTTCACTGCACACTGTGAGAGTGTACATCTACATCATCATCACCACTGTCATCATCATCATTAACCTTTGGCTTCAGCCTTCTCAGCCTCTCCTAGCTCCCCATCTCCTTCCTCCTCTTCTCGGTCTTCTTCATCCTCCTCTGTGCTGCTCAGCTTGCCCATCATGGCCTCCAGCTGGTCGAGGTTTACCCGGCCGGCCAGCTCAAAATTACAGATCACCTGTTTAGGAGAAGGCCAGGCATCATCATGTTAGTGCATGTGGTGTTGGCTCCAGGCCTGGTACACACCAGGGAAAGACACCTAAATTCAGACCTCAAACCACATCCAACGGAGGAAAGCTTAGGGCTAGACAGCAGGATCACCCAGCACACAGCCTCTCTAAAGCACTTGGGGTTGAAGGACTTACTCAACCACCCAACAGAGAGGAGCTTATTCTGCTGGCCACAGGACAGAGATGCCTAATCCACAGAGATACACTCCACAGCTTCAACTAACCACGAGAAATATATGAATTGTTCCATATAAGCAAATCCAAGTAATGAAACGAGTAAGGAGAGCCTGGGGTCAAAGGGCAAGGTCTGTCAGTCTTCCTGGTGTAACTGGGTTTAGGGGCCTTGCTAAAGTTTGAAGTATGAATAATCTTTAGGTCACATTTCATTAAATAAATGCATAATATTCAGTGACATCTGACTGCTTAGACCAGCAATAGTGTTTCCTCAGAAAAATACTGTTAGAAGATCGACGCAAAAAAAAGGACCGAAACCAGAGTCCAAATCATGTTACAAAATGTGATTAAATGATCGTGGGGAAGTAACGGTTGACAAGTAGGGGAAGTAATGATGGAGAGGACGGACGTGGTCAGAGACAGAGAAAAGAAGGACGAATGGTACAAGAGGAAGGAGGAGGAGGGGCTACACAAAGGAAAATTCCAGAAAACATGTGTGACACCTAGAAACCTCCAGCTTCCTGTGAATAACTACTTGCTCAGTGATATTGGTTCATAAGCATAACTCATTTCAGATTAACTTCTACATAGAGTTCAACAGCTTTTCCAGGCTTCATTGTATGTTTGTTTACTTTGCATATCAAATCTATAAAAGCAGTGACCAGCTTCAGCGAAATCCTAAAAAAGTACTGGACATTTAAATAATGCATAAGCTGGGGAGGCTGACCTTGTGTTCGTCACGCAGGTGGGCCTCCAGCTCCTCCAGCTCCCTGCTGTCATAGAAGCACAGCTGACACTTGTATGGCTTTAGCTCGCCGTGCTTGTTCAGGTGCCGTTTCAGGCTCTCGTCACTGGAGCAGGTGAAGGTGCGCTTGTGGCAGCGGAACACGGCGCCCCGGAGATGCTGCGACAGCTTGGAGTGGCACACCTCCAGCGGCACCACGCGCTCCTCTGGAGACGACAAGAGCGCGACAGAGAGGGGGAAGGAGGAGAAGTCAAAGGATGGATAATCAGCCGTCAGCTGAGACGCCCGGGCTGCCTTCTTTCCTGCGGCTGTCTGCCCAGCGTGGGAAAGAGCCGGCACAGGGAGCGACTAAGCCCTGCCACAGAGCCAGGTAAGGTGTACCTCGGTGCAGAACGACGTGATCAATCAGGCTGCTCTTGACTTTGGTGTGATAGAGGCACAGTGGGCAGCGCAGGTCCCTGGGGCCCTCTGCCGGCGATACCGAGTGACCCGCCTCCACGTGTACGGTGAACGTCGACCTGCGTGTGGCACCGACGGGCACGTTTTCACACACAGGACACAGGCAGCCACTTTGGATCCACCGTCCCCTGACGCCATTTGTGGGCAAGCATTTAAATACCAGTGGGCAAACAAATGGTACAGGAGCCTAAATAGCTTTAGGAGAAAGTCAAGCTTAAGTCAAGCACAGAGCATGTGGGCGATTCAGACAATTCCAAGAAAAAATGCTGATTCTAAGAACATAGGGTTGGGAAAAATTTAAACTCTTTGGAATTATTTGGCTTCCTACATGAATGACTCCTAAAATATGATCTAAAGCAAAATAAATACATTTTAGATTTACTAAACAATACACATAATTTGACATTGCCTCATAAATATGATATAAATATAAAACGAATGGTTAAAAAAAAAAAATAATAATAATCATGGTCACTAACAGAAAAAGTATGTGAAGCTTCATGTTTAGTAACTAGTGCACCCCCCTCTATAACCCACCCAAACTGCTTCTGTGGCTGCTGACTGGGATTTGGCCCACTCCTCTACTTGAAATTGTTTCAGTTCGTGTACATTTTTGGGAAGTCCTGCCTGAGCAGCCCGTTTCAGATCATGCTACAGTATTTTGATTTGACTCAGCCTAGGACACTATATCTGCAGCCGCTCTCAGCTCTGGAACTTCTTTTGTTTCCACTCTGTTGTTGATTTACTTCTGTGTTTTGGATCATTGTCATTCTGCATGACCCAACTTCATCTGAGTTTTAGATCACGGGCAGAAACCCTGACATTCTGCTGCACAACTTCCTGATAAAACCTGGAATTCACTGGCACTTCAAATGACTGCAATCTGTCCAGGCGCAGAGTCAGCAGAGCAGAGCCGCAAGCCTTACACTCTCTCAATCACCCTTCACAACAGGGAAGAGATTTTAGTGTTGGTTTGCAATGTTATGCGTTTTTTCCATACTTAATGGTGTGCAATTCCTAAAACATATCTATCCACAATATTCCAGTACTGCTGTAGAACATCCAGGTGATCTACAGCAAACTTGAGATGGGCGGCAATGCTTATTTTTCTAATACCCATGAACAATAGCTTTAAGTCTTTATGTAAACTCATGAACATAGATATTAAGTGCAAGAGATGCTTGCAGATCCTTAGCTGTCACTCTAAAATACTTCCAAAACCGTAAACTTTTCTACTTTGAACTGGTCTATATTGCACTAGAGCACTCAGTGCCCAGTTTATTAGGCTCACCTTGTTAATGCAAAAAAGCCTGTTCCTCCAAACAGAGAATCTTATGACTACAGCATGCTGACAGGGGTCAAGAGGTTCAGTTACTGCGCGGCCAAGCATTGGAACAGCTAAGACGTGTGTTCAGACCAGCTTCTGAACATGGTGCGACTGATCGCAGTGGACGTGGTAGTTCCACCATCTCAGAAACGGATAACTTTCTGGCATTTTCAGAACAGTGTCTGGAGAATGGTATAATTAAGAAAAAAAATGTCTGTACTTATAAGTCATTTCTGTTGCTGAAAACAACAGACAAAGCCAACAGGAAGGTCACAAGTGGGAAAAAATAACAGCTCAGTAAAGTGATGTGCAGAATGGTTGCCGTTAAACGACACTACTCTCAAAGCAGAACTGGAGTCAACATTGAGCCCCGCTTCCTATTAGCAAATTGTACCCAATACAGTGGATACAGGTTGCATAAGGCAAGGCAGGTCAAATTCACACTTGCACTTACCCGATTCCAAATACCCTCTTTACAAGAATTCATTACCATAGAGGTTCACATACTTTTTACATCATATAATTATACCATTTTTTCGCTAACGATATGGCGATATAAAAATGTGTGCCGTTTCTTTAACAAAACTATTTTATGACCCAGATCAGATCACAATTTAGGGTCCATTCATGCATAAACCCAGATATCGCAAAAAGTCTGTCGAACATGGACTGACTCACTTATAGCAAGTGAAGAAGGAGCAGTCTTTGCACTTGTAGAGTTTCTTGCCTCCGTGACGGTCGCGGTAGTGCCTGCGCAGGCTCTGCATGTAGCCAGAGCTGAACTCGCAGAATTCACAGGTGAGCACGCTGTCGGCAGGTGCCGGGGTCGGGCCGGGCGCGGTGACCGGTACCGCCTGCTGGTAGTGGCCATGCTGCTGTTGTGCATCCACCGGGTCTGCATACGTCACATCTGTGCAGCAAAGGAGAAACTTCATCGTACTTATCCAATTATGGAAATAGGCCACCCACCCTTTCTGGATATAACTAAAGTAAACTCGGCATGGCTCAAGCAGTTAGTTTAAAGTCAAAGCATTGTATTACTAGGGATCTGAACTCACAACCTCACATCTGCGAGTTTAGAAAAATCACAAACATTCCCTAACATCTGGTTCCACTTCTCAGGCAATTGGGGCACTTATAATATCCCCGGATCACGGGAAATTCTAGACAGCATGGTGCTGACAGTTGGTTAAGGTTGACTCATGTTTTAAAAAGTGCACCATGTATTTTGCGTTTATGCTGAGGACGTAGGGTATAATCCCTACAATCACCAGCGCTGACATTCCATTTGCGGCCCCCAGGTTTTACATTCATTGGCAAATACAGTCAAATTCCAGTAGAGAAATTATGGAGGAGTCCCACATACAATTCCTAGAGGGCAATGCATATGCCAACTTTCTTGGGTAATCGCAGTGTGATATTTATTTTTCATTGAGAAAATAGATAACCTTCTCTCCAGTGTTGTGGCAGTTTTAACCCCATTTAAAATAAATATTGGTCTTCATTGTTTTTGGGCATAGAATGAGGCATAGAAAAAATTACCCGTAAGCTTGGCCAAAAGGCCAGCAGAACAGAGGGAAAAAATAAAAATAAATAAATAAATAAAAACTCCTTGGTCGAAGTAGCAGCCAATGTTTCTTTCTGATAGTTCAAATAAGGATTTCAAGATGGCAAAGGAAAAAACATTAAAATCTGACTGTTTACCATTACTGACCCTGACCAGGTCACATTCTGGAAATCTGTGCTGGAACCCACATAAATCCAAAAGGTTCACATAAATTCTTTCATAATTATATGTATGGATATAAAAAAAAAAATTGTACACACCCCAGTTTGTGCCAGGTTTTTGTGATGTAACAAAAAAAAAGACCACAATTTTTTACACCTTTAATGTCACCTATAACCTGGACAATTCAATTGAAAAAAACATGATAGGGGGGAAAATAGTGTGCATAAGTGTGCACCCCCTTAAACTAAATTTAGATTTAATTCAGTCTTTTTGGGTAGGAGTCTATCAGCATGCCACATCTTTACCTCTTCCCTTTTAGAGGTGCTCCAAATCTGTCAGACTGCAAGGGCATCCCCTGTGCACAGCCCTCTTCAAGTCACCCCAAAGATTTTCACTTGGATTTAGGTCTGGACTCTGGTTGGGCCTTTCCACAACTTTACATTTTCTTCGGGTGAAACCATACTTTTGTTGATTTGGATGTATGCTTGGGGTCATGCTGAAAGGTGAAATTCCTCTTTATCTTCAGCTTTCTAGCAGACACCTGAAGGTTTTGGGCCAAAATTGACTGCCATTTGGAACTGTTCATAATTTCCTCCACCTTGACTAAAGCCCCAGCAACCCCAAAGCATGATGTGGCCACCATCCTGCATCACCATGGGTATGGTGTGCAGTGTTGTTTTTGTGCCAAACATACATTTTAGAATTGTGGTCAAAAAGTTCAACCTTGGTTTCTTCGGACCATAACATTTTCCCACATGCTTTTGGGAGACAATGTACAGGGGTACTTTTTTTTTTAAGTTTGTGAACCCTTTAAAATTTTTTATATTTTTATATGAAAGTGACCTAAAACATCATCTGATTTTCAAACAAGTCCTAAAAGTAGATGAAGAAAACCTAGTTGAACAAATGTGAATAAAAATGATTATATAAGTATTTATTGGAAAAAAAAAAATGAACCAATAACATATCTGCATGTGTCAAAATTAAATGAATCATACTCTCAGTATTTGGTGTGACCCCCTTGTACAGCAATAACTGCAACTAAACGTTTTCGGTAACTGTTGATCAGTCCTGCACATCGACTCAGAGGAATTTTAGCCCATTCCTCCATACAGAACAGCTTCAGTTCTTGGATCTTCATTTTCTGTTGATGGGTTTCCTCACATGAACTGCTCGCTTTAGGTCTTTCCACAACATTCCAATTGGTTTAAGGTCAGGACTTTGGCTTGGCCATTCCGGAACATTCACTTTAAATCTTTTTTAACCATTCTTTGGTAGAACAACTTGTATGGTTAGGATCGTTGTCTTGCTGCACGACCCTTGAGATTCAGTTCACGGTCAGATATTTTCCTTTAGAATTCTCTAGTATAATTCAGAAGTCATTGTTCCTTCATTGATGGCAAGTCTTCCAGGCCCAGATGCAGCAAAACAGGCTCAAACCAGAATACTCCCTCCACCATATTTCACAGATGGGCTAAGGTTCTTATGCTGGGATGCAGTGTTTTTCCTCCTCCAAAAGTAACGCTCTTCATTTAAGCCAAAAAGTTCTATTTTGGCTTCACCGGTCCACAAAACATTGTTCCAGTATCCTTCTGGTTTGTGCACATGATCTTTAGCAAACTGTAGACTGTCAGCAATATTTTTGGGGGAGAGCAGTGTCTTTCTCCTTGCTACCCTACCATACACACCCATTCCTGTTCAGTGCTCTCCTGATGGACTCACAAATATCAACATTCACCAATGTGAGACAGGCCTTCGGTTGTTTAGAAGTTATCCTGGGCTCCTTTGTAACCACTTATTCCATTACACACCTTGTTGCATTTGGAGTTATGGAGTTATACCACTTCTGGGTAAGGTACAACGGTCCTGAATTTCCTCCATTTATACATCTGTCTGACTGTTGATTGGAGGAGTCCAAACTTTAGAGATAGTCTTTTCCAGCTTTATGGGCATCAATAACTCTGAGGTCCTCAGATGCCTCCTTTGTTTGGACCATGATACACATGCAGAAATGTGGTGTGTGTGTGTGTGTGTGTGTGTGTGTGTGTGTGTGTGAGAGTTTTTAAATAAAACAGGGCCTCCTACTCACATCTGAATGTCATCCCATTAACTGAAAACACCAGACAGATTTCACCTTCAAAATATGATAATCCAATTCACTCACTTTTGCCACACAGATGTTTTTTTTTCCCTTTTAATATATACATGACCAAATATAATCATTTTAGCTTCATTTTTATGTTTTCTTCATATATTTTGACTTGTTTTAAAAATCAGACGTTTTAGGCCACTTTCATATAAAATATAGAAAATCTTTAAACTTTCAAGCACCACTTTTTTTGCATTATTTTTTGTGTGTATATATATATATTTTTTTTATTATTATCATTATTATCATCATTATTATTATTATTATTATTATTATTATTATTATTATTATTATTGAGTCATAATTGA
>JAODKM010000039.1:31289958-31319454 GCA_026780845.1 Petrocephalus sullivani
TATTATTATCATTATTATCATCATTATTATTATTATTATTATTATTATTATTATTATTATTATTATTATTATTTTACAATTTTATATATAAATTCAATTTATAGGGCCTGGATGCTTTTCATTGTAAGAAAAGGCTTCTGTTTTGCAACCCTACCCCATAGTCCAGACATATGGAGAATATGGGAGACTTGTCACGTAGTACACAACCAGCACTTGCCAGAAATTCCTGGAGCTCCTTCAGTGTTGCTGTAGGCCTCGTGGCAGCCAACATGACCATTTTCTGTACCCTTCATCTGACTGATTCCTTACAACAATGAGGTCCCTTTAATAGTTTGTAAGCTCTCTGTGGACTATGGCTTTTGCTGTAGGACGCAACTGAGTAAATGTCAGGGAAGTCCTACTAGCACAGCTGAACTTTATTTGGGGTTAATCAGAGTCCCTTTACTTGATGGCAGCTATGTGCGCAAAGAGAGAATGCTGTAATTAAATCAAAAGGTGCTTCAACAATATTAGTTTAAGGGTATGCACACTTATGCAACCAGCTTATTTCCTTGTTTTTCAATTGAATTGTATAATTGCTCAATTGAAGTTATAGGTATTAAAGTATAAGGTATATAAAGGTATTATATGTACATTAAAGGTGGGAAAGGTTTTGAAATGATGTTTTGTGGTCTTTTTTTACATCACAAAAACCGGCCGTTTTAACAGAGGTGTGTATGCTTTTTATATCCACTGTACATAATTCCACTGGACCAAAAAAAAAAAAAAACACAACATGTTAGCAGGGTTGCTGGAAGACCGGTAACAACAGTGCCACAATCCAGTCTTTTTTTTGGCCATAATTCAAACCAACAGTATAATTTTCCAAGTATCCACTTGTATACCTCAACGGCAATCTACAGTACACAGCTCATTTTGGTGGGGGAGCGGGCTGTGACCATAGTGATAAATATCTTTTTTTAGAAAACACACAATACCGGGCACAAAACTATCAAATAAGGCAACTGCTGAGGCAAAGTGCATGAATGTGGGAAATGTATAAACGGGCCGAACATGACAGTGGCATGTCCGCATGGCAGTACCGACCAGGGGGTTCCATAGCGACGGGAAGCTTCTCGTCCGTCCGGGCGGGCCGGTGTGGACGGAGGGTCGATTGCGCGGCAGCGCGGAGCTTGGGGAGCGTGAGCACCTCCCCGTGCGCCTCCTGGGAATGCTCCTTCAACTGGCTGATTGTCATAAAAGACTGAGGGCAGGACAAGCACCTGTATGTGTTCTCACCTGGTCAGAAACACAACAGACACACCTGCATTAGAGATGCACATCTCTCAGCTAAGCACCAGTTTGATGTGACACCACCCGGGCCTTTCTAAAGCACCTCTGTTCACCTGCAGGATCCCACCAGTCAGGGATACTACTATTGAAATCTGCTGCAAGCTGGGTACCCGACAAAACCTTTGAAGTTGGGCTGCACAATCTCACACTGCGATTTAATAACCTTGCACCGGGGCTTTTTCCACCGCAAAAAGTACCGTACTTCTGGTACCTCAATAGCGTACCAAAAGTTTGGTACTTCCTGTGTGTTGGTTTTCCACTGCCGTAAAAACTGGTATCCAGCTGAATAAAAGCACAACATGAGGCGGAGCACTTTGTACTAAATTGGACCAATGGCTGTGGTATGCAGCTGGACGATGTTGGACATTAAATCTAACATCGCATGTTATGCACACGCAGTTCTTACATTGCAAGATTAACATTAAGATCAGACTTTTTCTTACTTTCGTTTTGTATGGACATTACGGAGGGCGTAGGGGGTTAATGTTCTGCTAAAACATTTTTACTTTGGCATAGGAAAAAAGCTCTCACAAACCTGTCTAGGGAGTGATTTAGCTAACTTTGCAATTTTAATGATTATTCCTTGCATATATTACATCAAATATATGTTGTTAAAATCAGTTTAAAGATTACCTCTGCTGCTTTTGCTTGGGCGCTGCATGCGTTCTCCGAGACTATCATAATCAGTCTCACCCTTGCTATTTAAATCACTCCCTAGACAGGTTTGTGAGAAATTTTGAATTTTTAATTTTATGTTAAGTAACTTATAAATACCCCAATATTTATTACAACAAAATCACATTGTTATATCAGGAGACTCTCCAGTACCATGCTGCAGTAGTATATTTAAATAAAATTCTTTTTAAAAATTTGTTAGATATTAGAAGTACCCCAACTGGTTTGGCATTTTCGGTACTTGAAATTTTGGTACTGGTACTCAACCGGAAGTCAATGGAAAAGTGAAAGTACCATACCAAAAGTACCGAAGTTTGTGCGGTGGAATAGCGCCCTTAGATAACGTAACATTTGTCTGGATGCCGCAGTTTCTATACTATACAGACATCATCTTACACCCATAATTTGGTTAGCAGATCAGTACTGCACTTAAAATATTAATGAGAGGCGTTTTGTGACGCCCAGAAGTTAACCAAATTTAATACACATAAGGATATGCCAAAATTTATATCGATAGTTTTGGGTGTCACAATGTCACAATATCTCATTAATATTTTAGGGGTACTACTAATCTGCTTACCAAATTCTGGGCATAAGTAAACATCCATATAGCATCAAAATCCGGCGTCCTGACATGTTTCGCCCGTTATCCAAAGCCCAATAATTATTGGGCATGCGCCATATAAGCACAAATAAATCGCAATGTGAGATCGTGCAGCCCAACTCAAACAGCAATCGCGATTCCACCAAAACTGAGCTCTCCTGCTTCCTTTTAATGAATATGGCAGAGAGAAGCAGGAACCAAATTACGCAATGCGCAAGTACTTACCGGTCCATCTTTGAGATTTCAAACAGCCTGTAAGCCACAGCCAGTCGCTGTCATCACAAGGGTTATTTATAAGGCTAACCCAGGGCAATTTTAAGGAAAGCTTCTTAAAGCCATCAATCCATTTCTTACACATGAAGAAAGGGGAACTACAGCAGAAAAACGACCTGTTCAGCACCTAATATTTCAATGCCAGACTAAAAGAAAGCACCATGAAGAATTTCAGTAGCTCACCTCAGTAAGAAAAATAAATAAATACTGTGATATGAGCTGGATGTGAACTGAAAACCGAATGCTTTCATCTACCACTGCAATCTGTATAAAGTCAATTTTTGGTGTAGCACATGGCTTTTGGCCTTCAAAGCATCTCTCCATATGAATTTTAATATTTTATAACATGTTGTTAATTGTCTTGTCAATGTATTTATGTTGATTACAAAGCTTGGTTGCACTGTGTCAGCCACACCATAAAAGGCGCTACATAAGTGAATCAAACAGTCCCCATCGAATACACGCACATCCTTAATCTTTGCTTTCACTGCAGAACTGGTACACCCCGTGAAAAGGCCGACCGTAGAGGTTGTGATATTTAACATCTTTCGGTACGGCGGTGTTCTCACCTGGGGGGGCTTTGTTCAAGTGGCTTTTGAAACGGCTCAGGTAGGCAGACTTGGGGAGGAAAGGCTTTCGGTGCCGGTGGTGAGAGAGAATGTGCCGCTGGAGGCTGAGGACAGGCGCGGGGGACAGGAGCCAGGGAAAGGAGCATTATTAGCAACAACCCGGCAGTGCTTAACGTTATGGTGACCCGATCATTTCGCCTTATCTTCCATTCACTTTTCACACCATGAGATTAAAACTGCTACCCCTGGTTTCCCATTTTAAAAATATAACTGTGGTAGTAATTAGTTCCTCATCAAATTTATGGCACATTCAATCGACAAAACTCCGTGCTGGACTGAGTCCACGTTTGTGCAGGAATCCAACTGCATCAACAGATCTCAGAGTTAAGGCGACGGGAGAAACATCCTCTCTGTGCCTTAGAAACATTTTGTTTAGCTACAAATGTTTCATGTTAAATGCTGAGTACACAAAGCCATAAATTGTGAACTAAACAAACACACCATGCTCATATGACAAAAAAGTGGGCAGAACAGCAATTAAGAATCTGAAAATTTGCAGTTTCAGAAGTGTCAGAAACTGACCCTATTCCTGAGCACACTTAATTTAAATAGTAGCTGTGAAAGCAGATATTGAATAGTACATTACATAAGTCATATTGAAGTGCCAAGAGTTAAGGGGAAAAGCTAACATTAAACCAACGAGAGGGAGCACATAGACCCATCGTCCTACAGATGCAGGTATGAATCTCCCACAGCTGTCGATGTGCCTGCTTGTGCACATCTCAATACGCCCAAGTGGGCTTCCTTTGAGAACTCTGGTTCTTCATGGGCAATTTATGACGAGGACTCGTAAAATAAACAGCAGAATGCTTTTAGTGAGTCATTCTAAATTAAGGGGTGTGTTCTTTGTGTGTGATTGAGAGAGTCAGAGAGATTGTGAACGAAAACACTGCAATGGGTTGATGGAAATCCCAGCCACAGTGGGCTGTGCCATTTACCCTAAGTATTTTGGCATATACTCTGTGCCACTGTGACCCTACATAGGCAAGGGGTTAAAGCAAACAGAGAGAAGAATGAACCAGACAGGCAGACCTGAGCAGCCTTTCCTTACTTGTGCCTGAAGGGCGAGAGGAACGGGCAGTACTGGCAGATGTACTTGTCCTGCCGCCGGCTCAGGGCAGCAGCCATTGCTGAATGGCTCCTCTCGTGTGAACGCAGCCCCTGCAAGGACATGAACACGCGGTCGCACTGGCCACATGCGTGCTTCTCCACCTGCTTCTCGCTGACGGCCACCAGCTCGCCCGATCCAAGCTCCGGCTCTGCCATGCCGGGCTCGATGTCGGTCGCTACGGCAGGGGCCGCCTCAGGCGAAACTGGACTCAACCCGGGGGTGACGGGCTCCGCCTCCTTCAAGTCGCCATTTGGTCCTCCGTCAGCTGCTGCAGACACTGGTATTTCTGGCACTTCATGCTAATAAAGGGAAAATAATTGGGAAGGAGCAGTTCATTGTATTTATAGCTAAAGGTCTTAGCTGCCAGAATTACCATCTCTTTTTTTTGCAATTAAGTACACATTAGTGAGAAGTAGATAGTACAGTTGCGTAAAACACTACTACAAGTTCAAGATTCTGTACACTGACACAATGTTTGTGTGAACTGTAAAGAGTGATCCAACCCATTTAGCCAGTTTTCAAAGGAGCATTTCTCACGGATTACATGGGGGAGCGGCTGAAGAAAAAAAAATTATAATAAACCGAGTCAGCCATTGTGCACCTCAGCCCAAGTCATGTTCCAATAATTACTATGGAGTTGCAGCCAGAGTTTAGCACAGGAATAAACCGCATACTCCATCCCTCGGTCGCAGTGGCCTGCCATTCTTTCGGGCAGAGCCACCCCTTCCCCTCACGCTGGAAGAAGCCCAAAAAAGCAATTCCAGCCCCTCACAGACCAACTTTTTTGGGTTTAAGAGAAACTTTCTGCATCTGGATGGGGAAGGAAAAAAAAAAAAAACACACACAACATCATCCTGACCTGCTTATGCCAATGGAGATACTAGACCCCAGAACTCCTAGAGAACTTGCCAGCCCTGCTGTGTGTGCGATACACCTAATTTATATAATATAAAAGAAAAAAAGATTATTATTCTAGCCACAGCACTTGACTGCAAACCCTTAAAATACCACACGTACTTTTACCCAGTGCCATTCTTTAAATCACTCCACAGACTCTCAAAAAAGCCTCTGGACAGTCATGTAGCGCACAGAAACATTTGGCTTAGCTTGCAGGAGCCAGTTTGGCTTTAGTACCAGAAGAACCTCAAATCCCATGCTCTGTTTCTGTCTGCCAGGTCTTTGGCTCCAGTGACGAATGGTTAAATCCTTACCATTACCCACACCCCCGAGGCTATGGCGCCTTCTCCGCATCGGATTAACACCCCTCCCCCCTCCCCAACACAACAGCCAGAGTCACCAGAGAAATGGAGTAACTTCTAAAAGTCTTTGAGGAAGTTAACCGGCTTGATGAATGGAAGACAGTGACAGACAAGAATACCAAAATATTTGACGCTGCCACCAGAATTTTTTTTAAATTGGCTTTCAAAGCAAATTTTAAAAATGGTTGCTATTGCTCATCATCAAGTGCAAGTGTCTGTGATATTCATGGCTTCCTAGAATAAGTCTAAACAGAAAATAGGAAATAAACCAGGAACTGCAATGTGTGTTTTGTCAGGTATGTGAGCAATAAGATGTGTACATAGAGGGGAAGAATATTTGCTGAGCACTGTCACTTGTGAAAGAAAAGAAGTACAGAAAGCACTGAACGTTAATAGGTTCTATTCGGAACCATTCGCAGGCACTTCATCAAGTTCATTCTAAGGAAAATCGAAATAACACACAAGCAGAGGAAAAAAAAATAAATAAATCAGCACCCTGCAGCTCCACTACAAAACAGTTAGGGCACCAGATAACCTTCATAGGCTCTGAAATTGTTTATATACATCTCAAATTATCACCCAAAACAAAGCATGTTGAACAGTAACGAATCAAAACCACAATGACTGACAAGTTCACAGGTCTGATAATCTGGGTCCACACATCCTGCGGACAAGTCATCTGACACCCCTGAAGTTACAGTGACACCCCTCACCTTCACATGGCCTGCTTTGGTCTCTCCATACTGGACATGTTTCCTCAGGTGGTTGCAGATGGCTCTAAGTGTGGGGTGGACTTCCACACAAAAGTTGCACCGATACCCTATTGGGACATTACTGGCATGATTCTCCAGCTATGTGAAAGAAAATTGAAGATCAGAAATTAAATCCAATTGCGGCTTTTCAATTACACATGCCTCATCCACACCAACGCAGATTCTTTGCAAGAAGTATTGCATCACCTAAATTCTTACTCAAATCACAACCATCAACAGATAGGGTCATATTCAGTATTTATCATATTTAAAACGGTACGCACCTTTTCTGTGGTGTTGTCCAGCTGTTCGGTTCCCTTCTGCTTGCTAAGTAGCTGTTTCCTCCTCTCTTGACGTTCTACTCGCTTTCGGATATCTTCGTTGTGGTTGGTTAAGTGGGTACCAAGTTCTGGAAGGCTGAGGAACTTGAGATCGCATCGGGCACACTGATAGCTGTCAGCGCCATTGCCCACAGAGCCAGCCAGAGTGGCGAAGTCTCGCTTCAGGTCCTTGCTATGATGCTCGGTGTAGTGCATGCAGAGCAGCTCAGCCGTATTGAAAGACAGCTTGAAACACCTGCTGCATTTGAACGGCAGCCTCTCCGAATCGTCGTCCTGCTCTGTCATGCAGGGCTCCTCAGCCTCCCTTTTTTCTTCGATCTCAGCAGGATTCTCAGGTTCCTTGTCATACACTATGGTGAAGTAGCGCCCAAGCTTACTTGAATGCTGCTTTTTGGGAAAGACACCAGGATGACGCTTGATGTAATGGGAGACGATGCTCTTTCTGCTGAAGGCCTGAAAAGAACAGAGAGAGCATTTCCTCTTTTCCACAGCAACCCTGAGCTCCTCGCTCAACACGGGGCCTTGCTCTTCAGAGGCTGCAGGAACCACCACTTTGCTGGGCTTCTCTGTGGTGGTCTTGGACGCAGCCAAGCAGTGAGTGTAGTATGCGTCAATGTGATGTCGCTTTTGGTAGTGTGCTGCGAGGCCTTTGCGAATGGGGTTTGTATAAGAGCAGAGGGCACACTTAAAGACATTGTTCTTACCCTCAGGTTGTGCCCGGACATTGTTGTGTTTAATGCGATAATGGCGTGCTATGCCTTTCCTTGTGGAGCAGAAATATTTGCAAAGCTGACATCTAAATGATTGCTTTTCACTTTTGTCGACTAAAAGCTCGGAGAATGCAGCATGAAAATCAGTAGCATCTTCCACATCAGCAAGACTGCTTTCCACCTGTGTTTCATCCATACTGCTACAAAAATCTGCAAATGAAGGCTTGAACATATCTGAAGCTGGCTGATTGTGATATTTCTCATAGTGAATCTTCAGTTTTTCTAATGTTCCATGACTGTATGGGCACATTTTGCACCTATATGCACCAAACCCCTGCCTCTGCGATTTGTACTTTTCTTCTCCTTCATTAACATCTATAACTTCTTCGATGTCATCTGCAAAATCCTCAGCAGTAACTTTAACTTGAGGATGCCTCTTTTGGTAATGAGTCAGCACCCCATGTATACGAGAGTTCACATATGGACAGTGCCGACACTTGTACACCGAACTAGGATTGATGTCAGTTTCCTGTGCAAAATCAGCTGCCTTTACTTTCATGCCGGGGTGCTTTTTGCCGTAATGAGTTAGGAGACCATGAAGGCTGTTGTACTCTGAGAAGCAAACAGTGCACTGATATGGGTTATTTGAAATTGACGTGCTGGGAAATGACTGATGTGAGACGATTTTTGTCAGTGGCCCCATGATATCCAGTGATGATTCTTGGCCCTGCTCACAGGCAGGACTGTTAAACTGGCTGGAAATAACGGAGAGATCATCTTTTGTAGAAGTCTGACTCTTTTCTGAGGACAGGTTACCCATGATGATATCAAGTAGTACAGAGTCATTGCCTTTGACAGCCCAAGGGTGAACAGCCTGGTAGTGGTTGGTGATGTCCCAGATGGAACAGGCTTGAAAGGCACAATCTTTGCATTGGTAATGCTTGGAGTCAGCATTTCCTATTGATTGAGAAGCTGAGGTGTCGGGTCCTGCCCATAATTTAGTGGCCATGTATGTGTAATCCACATTGTGCTCAGGGTGACGCCTTTGGTAATGCATGAGAAGTCCATTTGGTTCTGGATGGAAATAAATGCACCACTCACAGTGGTACCCAGCCTCCAATATGCCATCTTGATAAGCCCAGTGCAAAATGGTCGTGGCTGTAGCTTTCACTGTTGGGTGGTCCTTTTTTAGATGTTTCTTTAGAGCATACACATAAGGAGATGTGTAAGCACAGTGCCGGCACTTTAAAGCCCGAAGTGGCCGCGTCACCTCAGAATCAGGAATGGCAGCAGGGACAGATAAATTATTGGACTGAGCTCTCTCTCGCTGACTGCGGACTACAGCAGTATGTCTCCGGACCAGATCAGCATTTGCTTTCACATCTCTGTGTTTTTTCTGGTAATGTATCAAGACTCCTTTTACAGTCCGGTTCCCATAGTCACAATGTTGACAAAAATACAGCATTTCCACCTCTCCTTTGTCTCCACCAGACTTGGTATGGGATGAACCATCTTTCCCATTATTGCTGACAGATTTCAAGAATTGTTTTGGTGGTGCTATCTGCAACTCTTCCATTAACTTCATTAAACCAGAGGTAGGGGGAGCATGCTTGATGTATTTTGCAGTTACCTTTATTTCTGGGTGCCTCTTTTGGTAATGGACAAGTACACCCACAACTGACCGGTTACTGTACACACAGTGTTTGCAATAGTAAATATCGTCATCCCCCACAGGAATCACATTTGAGGTCTTCAAGGAATTAGAAGCACTTGCATCAGGTGTGTCATTATTTGAAGCTTGAGCCTTATCTACAGAAACAATCCTCATTGTTTTCTGGATACGAAAGTATGATGCCTTCTGCTCTGGATGCTTTTTCTGGTAATGAACCAGGACAGAATGCATATTTGGACTGGCAAAAGTGCAAATGTCACAGTCGTAGACCACTACATTGTTAACTACAGATTCTTTTATGACTTCCGTCTCAGTGTAGTACTCTTGACTTCTGGAGCTCTTGTGGACTGGACTAAATTGCACAGATGATCTGGACCCACTAGAAGAATTACTAAAGTTCTTGGGACCAGAGTTTAAGATCTCCCTCAGTGTCTGTGACTCAGTGGAATCTTTGTGACGTGGCTCAACGACATAACTGGAAAAAATCATGGCATTGTTTATTTTCACTGTAGGGTGCATTCTTTGATAATGCGGCATCAAACTTCGAACATTTGGACTGGTGTATAAGCAGAAACGACATTTATATACCAGATCCGGCTGATTGAAGTTAAGCACATTGATGGCTTCAGGGTGATGCTCCATGTAGTGCTGATTAAGATCATCAAAGGCTGTATACTCTACAAAGCACTCCAAACAGCGGAAAACAGCACTCTGATCTTCAGGATCTAAAATGTATCGGAAATTAAACTTGATATATGGGTGCATTCTTTGATAATGAGTGCTGACACTGCGTGCCGATTTGTTTTGATACTCACAGTGCTTACAATAAAATAGGGTTGCCGTGTCGTTATTGTAATCATTGATGCTATGCTGAAAACTCTCCCCTCCACTATCTTTTTCGGCTTGATCCTGCAAGCTTTTAGACCCAGCTGAAGAGGCATACTCATTGTCATCATCATCTGAAATTGTCAACTGAATCAATGTGTTGCTAGACTTCAGTTTCTCATGAAGGAAGCGCTTCCGTTTTCCCTCCTCATGGGTATCCCTTGTCCCTCTGGAGTACTTCCAACGTGGTCGAGAGACGCAGTGTTTTTTTGACAGTTGCGTGACTTCAACATCATCTTTGTCTTCATCCGTTTCGGGTTCACCATTTTCCTCTTCTTCCTCTTCATCATCCATCTCCTCTAGGTTAATAACGGCATCCTCCTTTTGTGAGCGTCGGCTGATTTTACTCTGCAGATTGTTTGCAATTTCATCTATTCTGGTTCTCTTCTTAACAGGGGATAAATCGAGCGGTGAGTCATTAATAGATTTCCTTGCAGTCTTATTGACTACAAGCTTTTTTGAAGAAAATCCAAGAATGGATGTTTGGGTCTTCTTCACATAGCTCGAAGAACTATAGATTTCATGTTCAGAGTCCAGCTGCTCATTTGGTGATCCATCAAGAGTGTCTGCCTTTATGTTGTCAGAGTAAGAGTGCTTGTGTTGCTGGTGAACACGAAGTCCTTTCAGCGTGGTTGTGGCAAAGCTGCAGAGGGAACACTGATAGGACGTCTCTGGATCGATTTCCACCATTCCACAGGAGTCTTTGCTAGAGACTTTGGCACTTACATTTCCGCCATTCACTGGCTCTTCAGCTTGAATGTCATCCATGTTTTCCCACTTAGAGGATGTCTCCACATGACATTGTTTATGAGTGCCAAGTCTGAGTGGATTAGTACATATGAAAGGACATTTGTCACATTTGTACAGAGTGGTCTTGCCAGAGAGATGGATTTTTTCAACGTGACGAGAAATGCTCCGATAATGCATGGCCAAGAAAGAACAAAATGGGCACTGGAATCTGTTCATATGCCTTTTGAACGGTATTCCCTTCGTTTCAAGCATCTTATACTCCTCGTCAGACAGAAGTTGTTTTTTAGAATCAGATAAAACAGCAAGTGTATCATCCATGTCTTCTGCTTCATCATCTGAGATACTTCTGCAATCACCCTGCATACTGCTTGTCTCAAAGTCCATTCCTGAATTAGTTACATCAGACATAATTAATGGTGGCCTCTCTGATAAATTTGAGGTTCCTGTACTATTAGCCATCTTAGATTTCATCTGAGAATACTTGTAAGATGAAAAATCATCCACTTGTCCAGGGGTGGAACGATGTACTGCACTTTCAGAGGAGCCCATAAAGCCAGTGTTAACAGATGACACCTCTTTACCATTCAAGCTATTGGATAGCAATCCAGAATTTGGACTACTACTGGGAGAATGAGGGGAGCTGGCTTTGGAAGAATCAATACTAGTATCCCCATCTTGCTGCTGAATTGAAGAGATTATCTTAACCATATTGCGGTGCTTTTTCATCATGTGATCACACCAGCGCTCTCGTCGAAATGTCTGGTATCCACACCACTCACAGGAAAAGTTTCCCCTGGACTTGGTAAGAGGTTTTACCATTGATTCCAAAAGACTACGTTGTACTACGTCCTCTGGTAGTTCCACACTAGCATCTTGGGTAGGCAGCATAACCGAATTTGTGGCCAATTCATTACTGGGAGAATCCAAAAGGTTATACTTATGAAACATCTTTTGGTGTTTCAAAATCCGAGCACGTCGAGGAGATTTGTATGTGCAGTACCGGCAGGAGAACACCTTCTTCATACCTTCTTGCATGAGAATGCTATAGCTAGTTTGCTTAGAGGTCTGTGGGGATGAACTACCCTCAGATGCTGCATTAACAACTGCATGTACTCTCCTGGTATGGTCATTAAGGAGTGATTTCGATCTGAAGTAACGTACGCAATATTTGCACTGGAAAAACTGAGCTGTAGACCTAGAAGGCTGGTTCACTGATCGTTTGTGAGTAGTGTGTGTTGAACGAGTAAAAGATTCAGGGTCCAGGTCCAAGGAATGCAGCTCTGAGAAAGAAAAAAAAAAGAAAAAGAGACATTTTATCTCTAAAGACAATCATAGTAACTCAAGCTCAGGTGGAATATTAACAGAAGTTACACATTTTCAGTTGACTTGGGAAGCTACATAAAGTATACTGGCACCTCCGTGCTGTATTTTGCAAGTTAAAGTTTTCAATAAAAAATGGCAAAGACAGATAAAAACTACAGTCATGCTCTACACTCCATTTTGTGTGGCTTAGCTTACGAGCCAACATCAAAGCCAAAAAAGATACAACTTGGCTTTATACACTGATACGGTTCAATTTTCGACATATATAAATGAATGAAACAAGCTATGAGATAAATGTAAAGAGGGATCAAGTTTACTTAAAAATCTTATAATACTTGGTTAACACCTCTCTGGGTCATACAAAAAATGTTGTCTTGTATTGTTTAAAAAAGAAAAAAAAAAAACAGCTTCAGTTGATTAGTTGCCAACAAAATGACCTGATTAACAACCATGTCTTCAAGCATACTTGAAAATGAATATTTCAAATATTTAATTTGGGGGGGAAAAGAAAAAACGGATAAAACACTTTTTTCATTTGGCTAGAAATATTTGCAATTATAAAAAAACATGAATGGGTATTTTGTATATTCATGATCAAATACATGTTTTAAAAACACATTAATGGAAATACGTTTGCTATATATATTTTTACCCAATCCTGAGCAATATCAACCAGTCCGATGAGATAATACCGGCTTGCTCGTCGTCCTCCGTTTGGTGGAGCGAGCTGAGAGAGTTGGACCCAGAACGCTCTGGGCTTCTGTCTCCAACTTCCGTGGGTTGCAAGAAGGCTGTGTGAACATCCTGGATGTGTGCCTTGAGGTCATCATAAGAATCAGCCCGGAAATGGCAGCCATCACACTGTAGAACTTCCATTACTCTGGACTTCCACGGAAAACTGCCATGAACAAAGATGACAAGGGTTCACTGAGGATGAATTCCAGAAATGCAGATACCCAAAGACTTCCCAGAGGAAATCAACACTACCAGCTATGAACTGGAATACTGAAATTGTGATCTTTAAGAGGCAAGTATCTACAGGCGTTGTTTTTAGCCCTGTATTATAACTTGTCTTATGCCCTGGGGTAGGCTCCAGGCTCACCTTAACGATGTTTTAGGAAATAGCTTTAAGAATCGTATTAATTTATTATTAGTCATTTCCCTCAAGGTCAGAACTGATAACTAATGTCATAGATCATCATGTCCCAAGAGTGTTCCAGTTACCTGCACCAGACACATTGCGGCTCCAAGGATAAAACTAAATCATGAGGATGAATTATTGGTTTATTCTAGCACCTTGAAACAAGTCGCAGCTTATTTACACCCGGAAAGCAGCCTAGTTTTGTCAGGACTTCAAAATTAAGACAGGCTGAGAAGAGTTACTGTCTTCTGGTTCCCGTGAAAAAACTTGTACCAACCAGAAGCAGAAGACAAACTGACATAGCAGGCTTGAATCTTAGATAATCTGTTATGCAAAATACATAAACGTGGTCAGAAGGTTCAGTTTCAAAGGTTGTGCACAAAAAGAACTCAAACTTTACTGGCAAACTGGGGTGATATTTCATTATCATTCGACTGTGGCATCCAGAATATATAACATTCATATTCTGATGAATTCAAATTCTTCAATTGCTGTCTGAGAGTTCTCACACCTTTCCTTCCATATGCCATAATTTTAACTTGACAGAGCATTGTTGCAACCCAGCTCCATGCAGTCTGTATTTTTGACTCTGTGTAACATCATATTTACTGAACTGACAACTTAAAATTCCATATCATACCGTTTACTAATCGTCTCTTGCAGAATTCTTAAAATTCACTCTCTCTACAATGACCCAAGAGCCAACCTTCATTTCATGTTTGGACACAGAATGCAAAGGCACACTGTTCCATTCAATACACAATGGATCATCATTACCACCAATTAGAACTAGATGTCATATTGATTTTTTTACAGTATCGATGAGTTTCAAAAATGACATATAGGATGACAAAATACAGTTTATATTGGCATCCTTTTATTGTGCATTAAAATTGGAGCTCTGTTAAAGATTTTTAATAGAGACCAATAGTATTCCATCCTGGTGCAGAAACCATGCAAGAGCTTTGATCATGATGTTGCATAGAATCCCAAAATTCACAGTTAAAAACCAAATTATTCAGTTAGCAGTGTCTTATGGTGAAGTGGGTGGAGGGGAAAAGTGAGGAATGATTGTTACCTTATTAAAATGGAATATTTGTTAATAGGATGAGGCTAATATGAGTATCATATTAAGCACACTTACAATGGTTCTGAAACTTCCGTTTTAAGAGCCATTAGCCAAATAGGTTTTAGATTACTTTTTTCCCTCCCTAAATATTCACCTTCTGTTTTTAGGCCAAATTCAAAAACCAAATCAAAAAAAAAAAAAAAAATTGATATGGGCAAATTGGAATAAAGACAATGTCTATACTGAATAGATGTATATTTGCAAAATGGGAAGGAAACATGTTTTCATTCCATATGGCCAAACTCGACTTTGGTGAGTGTTTATGACACCTCAGAACTGCTTTTGACATGAAACTGAACATTTAGCTCACTTCATACAAAAATACATAAAATAGATCCGCGTATCAGTATTCTGCCAAAAAATACCGAGATGTGTTTTTGGTCCATATCTCCCAGTTCTAGGATCAATGGGACTAAAAGGTCCTTGTACATAATGACAATTTATGGAAACAAAAATCTTTCTTGAATTTAAACCAGCAGTTGATTACTCATGTAATCTGTTCATCTCAACTGATTAGTGCCACAAAGAATTTTAATTTCACAATGGCATCATCCAAAAGTACGCTGTCCTGAAACTGACTTTGAAGGACATGATGTACAAGAAAAGCCAGAAGACTTCCTAAATATAGCTGTGGTTACAAGCGCTCTCTGGGTGTACCAACCCCAGTACGGTCTGCAGTGCCTCTTGGAAGGGGTAACTTGGGCACGTTCACACCGGGGAAGAAATCGTCAAAAATCTGTTGAATTTTAGTGGAGGAGAGTCCTAAATACAGCTGAAATGAATAGTGCAATTTGGGGAATTTCATAAACGGGACACGCAAGATGTTGGCGCCATTATTCTTGGTGGATCATTAGAACACCACTATTAAAAAAAAATAATTTCCAGTGCAAAGAAAATCAATCAAAAGAGCAAAACGGTTAATAGAAGTCAGGGACGCAAGCTTCCGACTCAAGAATGGGGGGTGGGAGAGTAGGAGGAGCAATTCCCAAGATCTAGACGGGACTCATCTCTCCCATAGGTTGATGCATCATAGAACCATAGTGGGACGTACAGTGTGCACTCAAACCACAGTAAATTAAGCTGTTACTTCATGAACACATTAATAACTTGTCTACTTCTTGTCTAATTCTCACATATTGCATCTTAGAATTAGCAAATTAGTCTCAAATCAATTCATATGATTAAAATAATAAAATGAGCCAGAATGCCAAACTATACATGTATATACATATATGACCTGACATCTAACCTGAACCCTGCTCATTTATTAAGTGACATGAGTGTACTTAACATCTCTGAATTTGTTTTCCTCCTGCTGCCTGACACAAGGGATCTGGCAACGCCCGCCCAGCACTTGTGACTTGTCTCCATTCCCAGTGCTATCTTGCTGAAAGAGCACTTTAACCAGCTCTTGAGTGCCGAGGAGCCACGGATCCAGCGAGCTGTAAGAGCAGCCATTTTAGGAGGAGATGTTTGATAAGGTAGCTCAGCCAGCTCGCAACATGGCCCCGAAGATCTAATCCTCTCGCTCTGCGTAGTCAGAGTGAAATCCATCTGCCAGATGTACCCAAGTGCCCTCACTCACAGAGCTCAGCAGAGCGAGTGCTTGCCAGCCGGGAGGCTGCTCCACGCAAAGGAGCGCTCCTTTAATGCATAAGGGGAGCACAAAAATCTTGGACATGTGGGGCATGAGAGATGTTCTTCAAACTGGGGGGGGGGAGGGTTTGATGGATGAAATGTGAACTGCAAGCTAAGCTTAACAAGGGGCGTGAAAACTCACAGTATGTCCAAGCTTCCGTCATTTCCCAGGCCTGGCACACATCTACAGTTGACTCCAGCCCAAGAGGTAACAGAAGCAGTAAACATGGCTGCATGACCTAGCCACCTGGAAACTACAGCCAGCCCAACCCCCTCCCCATCTTCCAACATTTGTTAACCGTTATCTAGTCCATAATACAATTATTCGCACCTCCATTAGGGCCTGCCAGCAGCAGATGCTCTGGCTGAAAGGAAGGTTTTGTACAAACCCCCAATAAGCCGATTATGGGTTTTGTTCACAAGTTGTCTTTCTCCACGGGTACACCACTATGGCAAGCAGCTCCCATTACAGAGCTTCTTTCTCCGAGTTACTCCCCCCCCCCCCCCAAGAAGAGAAACATCCCATCATGGAATCCAATGAGTGTTTATGGAGGACAGGCAAGCTCATAACCCTACCTCACCCCCCAACCCCACAAAAAAAGTGATTGTCTTTTGCATGAGTGGTTTAAAAATTGCATCATACCCCAGCAGAGATGAGGATCAATATTAAATATTCCCTAGTTGCCGGTATCATATTTAAGAAGTCTGGTGATTTTATTTTATTCATTTTATTTTCAAGACAGTGGAAGACAGTGGTGCTAAGGGCATAAGGCAGTGAGAACTTCGCAATTTGCTGCTGAACTTTAGTTTACCTCCCTTTTTTGGTCTACTGGAAATAAATATATTAGAAGTGACTAATCAATGTCCCTGGAACATGTTTTAAATGCAAATAAAGCATCACGCTTATCATAACCCACCTTTTTGGTGTCATCAAACTTCTCTTAGCTAAGCTACACATTTACACTCGCCTCAGTCAGTAGGAGTTGGGGCCTGGCTGTCTATGCATCTGCTCCTTTCGCTGGAGGGGCACCAATAACTTCATGACAACCACAACAACCCCTGTCACTTTCTCTTTTACGGCACAGTGTGCGTAACCTGTCAGAATTCTCTCCCACTGGCATCTACAATTCATCACTTCTCGGCTCCAAAAAGAGGCACATGAGGTTCACATTAGCATATGCCCCCGAGGGCACTTTGACTGCTCCTTCTTACACACCATCCAGGCAGCTGACCTTGCAGTTCCCCCTGAAGCTGTCTGATCTGAGGAAGTCCTAATCCTGCACTTCCTTCACTAGTTTGTAACTGCTGTCGCAACACGTTACCATACTACGACTGTTGCACATTACATGTACAAGTCAACAAACATTGCATTTTTTGACCCAGCCATTGTAAAAAGGTACTATATACAGTTATCGATTTCTGCTGAAGACGAAAATTAGTCTTTTGAACAATAATTTTCATAATCCAGAAATGGAAGATGGAAGTCAGTCTGATAATAGGGAAAGTTTGCAAAATAAGAGCCAAGTTGGAAACTGGTTAATTATGCAGTCAACAAAAAAAAAAAAAAATTAACTAGAAATGTAATGCTAATCATTCTAAATTGATTTAGTTCATCATCGACTAACTTATCTAGACATGCGTCGCAGAGAAACTGCCGAGGTTGTCCGAGGATACACCATCTTAGGGATAGTCCACTACAGGGCCCAGAAACACTCACTATTTTAGAGTCACCAATTCAACCAACCACATATTTGGTGGGAGGAAACTGAAGTACCTGAAGGAAACCCAATACAATTACAGGGAGAACATCCAAACTCCTCAGGTTATTACAAGCAATGCAAAACCACTGTTCTCTTAATGTCTTAACACTGAAAGCCATTTCCAAAACCTCTCTTCTTAACTTCTAGCCCTTTCAGGGAAATGCTCCCTAGTTGAAAGGGAACCATAAGTAAAGCGGAATATTACCATAAGAAAGTGCCAAGCTCGTTTCGTTATTAGATGAAGTCTTTAGCCTGTAGAGTACAAAGCAGCAGGTGGCTGACAGCACACACATCACAGAGGTGTGCGTTAGTCTTCACCCCAATTGCCATGGGTGGCATGGAACTGCCATGTGTTTAGAATGAGACTGTACTGTATTCCTTCAAATCTGCAGGTAAATGAATGAGGCTGAATTAATTAAAAACCTACAGTGGATATAAAAAGCATACACACCCCTGTTAAAATTTCAGATTTTATGGCATTGAAGATGAGACCACGGTTAAAGCATTTTAATTACAGGTTATAGGTCACATTAAAAGATGTAACTGCATGACCTTTGAAGTATGCTACACTATATGAACTAAAGTATTGGGACACAATGAGTTGAAACGCCTCAATTCAATGAGTGCAGACTCATTGCCACAGGCGTATAAAAATCAAGCACCTAGTCACGCAATCAGATTTACAAACACATATAAAAGAATGGCTTCTTCTGTAGAGCTCAATGAATGCAAGTGTGTTACCTTCATAGGATGCCACCTTTGCAATTATACCATTCTTACAGCTGACCTTGGAATATCTGGCAGGGAAGAAATTTCACAAATTGACTTATTGTAAAGTAGAAACAGAAACTCCACAAAGTGACAGACCACATAAGGTGGGGTCGCCGATTCCTGAGGCACAGTGTGTGTAAAACTCCCCAGTGCTCCGTCAACTCAATAACTGCAGAGCGCCAAACATCCTCGGTCATCAACACCAGCCCAAAAACTGTGCAATGGGAGCTTCACTGAATGGGCTTCCATGGCTGAGCAGCTGCATGCAAGCCTCACATCACCATGCACAGTGCCAAGCAAACGGAGTGGTACAAAGCACATTGCCACTGGACTGGGGAGCAATGGAAACGTGTTCTGTGGCATGATGGATCACGCTTCTATGTCTGGCAGACGAGTCTAGGTATGGCAAGTGACAGCAGAACAGTATCTGCCTGATTGCATTGCTCCAATTGTAAAGTTTGGTGGAGGAGTGACGGGGTCGTCTGGGGTTATTTTTCAGGGGTTGGACTAGGCCCTTTAGCCCCACTGAAGTGAACGCAATGTTACAGCATACAAAGACATTTTGGAAAGTTCTATGCTTTAAACTTGGGGAAGGTCCTTTTCTGATCCAGCACAACTGCGCCCCAGTGCACAAAGCAAGGTCCATAAAGACATAATTGGATGAGTCTGGTGTGGAAAAACTTGACTGGTCCGCATAGACCCCTGACCTCTACCCCATCGAACACCTTTGGGATGAACTAGAACAGGGATTGTGAGCCAGGCCTTCATGTCCAACATCAGTGCCTGACCTCACAAATGCTCTTCTGGATGAATGGGCAAAAATTCCCAGACACTCCAAAATTCTAACTAAAAATCAGACTAAGTAACAAATTTAAACACCTGTGCAATGTTACAGAGAATGTGCTTTTTTTCTCCTAAATACATTTGCAGACTGCAAGAATTCTTGCAATAGAGGTTCTCTTTTTAATCCAGGTGATGAACTCAGTTGCTTCTGTTATCAGATGTTTTTCAATGTGCTGAAAGTCTACAGAAAACAGAATGAACACCTCTGAAATTCTTCCTGATCTCCTTGGTAAACTTAATAGAACGAATAATTATACATTATTCTGAAATGGTCAATCTGGTTGCTACTGCTGATCACAACATCTACAGCATCCAATAACAGGTCCACACATTTTCTTCAATTCTTTTTTTGCCCATTTATAGAATTTAAATGTTAAAGACCTGATAAGAACACAAAGGTCTTGGGAGGGGCATCCAATGTCTTTAATTCTTCCAGGAAGCACATAAAAACTAGGACAGCCATGAACCAAATAACAGGAAATACTTCTAAAAAAAACAAACTGATGCCCTCTTAATGGCAGCTCTTCTGCTACATGACCTTCACTGATGTCACTCAGTGAAGAATACACAAGGACTTGGGCCTGGAATCCTGGCTGGATTCAGGACACCGCTTTAGATACCGAGTTATATTTAACTTGTGCAGCCATATTTTCCTCTGTGTGGAATTTGGAGAGAATGCTACAAAGTACTGCAGAGGAATCTGCCACGATTCGAAACGTTACACAACCACCTCTCCACGGCAGCTGTGACACACCCAAGAGAGGATCGAGGAGTATCTTGTTCCGTCAATAAAGGTGGAACCACATACAAGGCATGTTGTTCAACGTAATGAAAAGGTGCAACAGACAAGACATAGATAAAGACTAAGAACAATCAGATTTGTGACACGTTATGCACAGTGACGATGGGAAAGACCAAGCCAAACTGGATTCAGAAATTCCATTGGTGGAGCCTTGATGTTCTGTTAATCCAACAAAGAGGGGAAAAAAATATGTTATTTGCTCTTTGATGTCTGGGCAGCAACTCTGAAAGCGGCAACATAAAAGCCCACACCAGGCCTGACAGATGGTTACCTGGCATTAACCAGACAGCCTTTAATACTTCATATTGTCCACTGCACTCCACACAGCTCTGTTGAATATATTAAGCACATTGATGATATCCTATATAAGAGAAGACGGGGCCTTTTTCCCAGCATGCTCCCCCCACCTCCCATCAAGGACAATGGCTGGTTTCAGGCATGGATGAATGGAGCAACAGTACACCACAGTACAGTGCAGCCCAGAAGGTTTTCTGTCGCTCACCAGAAATGTACTGTTCTTTTGACTCAGGATGTTGCGATGAAAGGCGATGATGACAGTTCCAGCAATGCCCCAAACATTCTGTATGAAATATGTAAAATGCCACATAATGCTCCTCAAAGAGAGCTGCCTTCATTTAACAATCTGTAGCCGTTAGGGAGGTCTACATTTATTACTTACAAATATTTTGAATTGCTCTTAATCGTAGAGACCTCATGATTTTTATTACTATAGAATATGAACAGTCATAATATCCATGTCAAGACAACCCTCTATGATTTCAGAACAGTGTGCCAAACAAGACCCCCTTCACGTAAGCTCCCTCGCACGTTAAGGGTCACACCTCCACGTACTGACGGTATTCCTCAACCACCAACCAACCCCCCCCCCCCCACCCCCCCCCCCACACACACACACACACACACACAAACCACCCTGCTCCGTTTAGCTTGAGAGGAGGCATCTCGCATGTCACAGCAAAGGCAGCCAAAGTGTCGGCACTGCAGAAAAGCGCCCTCCATTTCACTGCCCTCGCTGCCATCTCAGAGCAGGACTGTGACACCACCATTTCACGGGTCTCAGGTCTACACTGCCCATTCGCTTGGGTGGGTGGATGCTGCCTGCCTCACAGCAAAACCTCGCTATAAAAAACAAAACTACAGATGGAAACATGAGCTAACCTTTTCTTTTTTTTGTTCTCCATCATCCTATTAAAATCCTGAGAGGATGGTGTCGAAGATCCTTGCCGATTAGTCAGAGACGTGTCTCAAGCTATAGCAACATAACAAAACACGTAGGTACAAGGGCAGACGTGAAAATATGGGCCCATTTCCTTTCTTGTTTTCAGCTGTTGCAAACAAAAGGTCAAAAAGCAGAAATGAAATTGGATGAGGCAGATGGCCACTAATCTTCTTCAGAGGTTCAGATCTGCTCTGGGAATGAAGGTATTCAAGCTTATCCAATGCATTACTGAGAATTTTTTTTGTAATAAACATCCAGAAAAGGAAGAGAGTGCTTCAACTTCTCAGGACAAGCTTATGATACCAGGGTTTAATAATATTTTTCAGGAATTTTCAAAGACGGCACCAGTTCTCAGAGTTACCTTTCCAGTCCTCTTCACTCCAACACATTAAACAAACAATAAATATTTAATGAAGCTAACAAGCTAACTTGCAAGTTGAGGATCATATAACTTCAGCAGAAACTAGGCCATCTGTCAGAAGTTGAAGCTGAAATAGAAAAATGGATCTTGCAGAACAACCACCATAAAAGGATTAAAAACGACAAATGGAGATCTTTGGAAGGGTAAAGGCAAATCCCAGATGTATAGCCAAGTTAAATGCCACAAGTGCAATTAAATGTTCAGTGTTATTCACTAAATTCCATCATTTTAATCCAATGACAATATTAAAAAATCACCAGCTATCCATGCGCAGAAAACATTAAAGGGTATACATTTTTTCCCCACATGACTGGATACATAAAATATAAAGGCATTACTTACACATATATATTTTACCAATCCCAAAATTTGAAAGACTTTACAAGGTATATGACATCAGGACCGACTAAACATTATAGCGATTCTTTAGCACCAAGGTTGTAAGAGAGTGGTCAGCCCGAATACTGCAGTAATAACATTCATTGTTCTCTGTGTAGATAACATGGCCCCAAAAACAGATAGAACTTTACCAGAATAAATTCTTGTTAAATTCCAAACCCACTGACATACTTCTACCCAAACTTGCCTGGCATTCAAAGCTGAAACGGAGAAGTACATGTTAAACAGAAAACACACAACCAGGAAGCATGTGCAGCCATGTGCAACTCAGTTTGGGAACATATCCAACCACTGAACCATCACTTCAGGGCTCTCCACAAAATGACCCTTCATTGTTCTGAGAAATCCAACACCAATTTCGAAGGACACAATTTCAACTTCTTTCACATTTAAATAGTTTTTGCAATATATTTCAGTTCAATGACAGCAGCAAACCAACAGTGGTTATACACTGTATAAAGATGAAATTTTCAATGTGAGGAAAACCTCGTTTGTTACATGCAGTAATTAATTGGCGTAGACCGGTCTTTGCATACGGACATGCATTTACATTAAAGATGTACAATTCATTTGTGGAAAAAACTGGCTGGTTTTGCAATAGTAATACAATTTCTTTGAGTACAGTACATTTCATCTGTAAAGTCCGTGTTACGTACCATTCTTTTGCTAAACATTATATACATTCAAAAACTCAAATCATAAGTAAAGCAATCTGATTAAAACCATCTCATATTACCTTGTTATTTTTTCCATTGACTTTTGCTCTGATAAATACCAAGCTATTGAATTTTTTTATCATTCCCCCCCCCCCCCCCAAATATTTTTTTCTAGAAATCAAAATTGTTTTAATATTGATTTGGCAGAAAACACAAGAAGGAAAATGGATGAACTTGTGTGGGGGGGGGGGGGGGGGGCTTTTGCTTTTAAAAGGATGAATGACCAAAACCCCCCTGCCAAAGAACTCCATTAATGTAGTCCAGCTGGCACTGATTGGCCTAAATGACCATGGTTTTCATAGGTTTATCTGGGATGACAGAAGAGTGTCAAAAGAAAGATGAAGGGACCATGGGCGAATCTTGATACCAAGAACGCAAAGACCATACTTGTGATCTTGACAAGACCCGTCTTGATACTTTGCCTTCCAGGAACGAACTTGAGGCGCAGTGCATCATGGGATTAGTCGATTTTGGCGAGGCTGTAACCAATGAATCATAGATATACGGGGCGGAACAAGAACAACATCCTGAGATTTTTACTATCCTCTGTACTTGTGTTCTTAGCGTTTGATTTGATCTTCGCCAATGGAAGATGATGTAAAACGAGTACACGAGAACACAAATACGGTCAAGTACGCACAGAGATTCACCCTGTGTCTTCAGTTTGAGTATGATTTCAACCCAATTAATTCCTTCATCCCTCCCCCCTTTGTACTGTTTTACATGAAAGGAGGGTCCTGGAGTCTGATAGAGGGCAAAGGTTTTTTTTTTTTGGGTCGTTGCGGTCAAATGACCAGCGCTTGGCGCTTCTAGTGTTAACACAGTTGTGACTGAAGTTTGTGAATCTTCTGGAATTCTGATTATGAACAGCTTGGTCATAAAATACGATTTGCTCTGCATCAGAGTCATAACAGAGCCATTTAAAAACAACACGTACATTTTACGTTGCCATATTGAGCAAATGGTTTAAAATATTAAACCATAGTTTCGCAGGTGGAAAACATTATAGGTCAGGTAAAACAGCCCCACAACCAGAGCAATTGACAAACAGTAAAGATATTTATATCCATTTATGCACTGACTATTAAAACTTGTAAGATTTCATGGAACTCAAGATGCCTGTTGGTTTTATATATTAAATATGTCTTTATTAATGTGCTCATTGCTTGAAAAACCAATCCGTGTCAAGAAAGCTGCAGCAGCAACATTAACTGACCATGGGAAATGTGTACCCTTGATCACACTGTGCTGTGGTTACAAAGGCACTGCTTTTTGAAAGTCTCCCTTGAGGTTTCACACATGGACACAAACGCTTATCGACTATCAACACTTTTGTTTATACATTCTGTATAATGAAGCTAACAGCAGAGAACACTATAAAATCGAGGCAAGACTTCATTAAACGGTTGTCTAAAAAACGTCTAGAATCTCTAAAGCCTACTCTAAGCTTCTCCTCAAACAAAGCTATGTCACACTTTAATTCTGTCGGCGATTACATAAAAGCAGGTCAGAAACAGAGAACACTGCAGATTTCACAATTAGATTTTAATATGTCGCAGCAACAATGAAGCTGAAACTGAAATTTAAGGAAGCCTTTTCTAAAATCCTCCGAGCTTTTTTTAAGATGTCAGGTCACTGATAAGTTGGCTACCATGAAGTCTGAAGCTCTCTGTGCTTAAACCAACTGTTACTCAACTGCTTCTAGACATTTTACAGAACCTAAGCTGTAAGTACTTACTTTCTACAGTTTCCTCCACCTCACACCAATAAATGCTTATTTTACCACTCAGCTGGATAGCTGTAAGGAAGGATGGAACAGAACCAGTGTACTTTACAAAAAAAAAAAAACCTACAATGACAACTGCTTTCTCTGGCATACTTTTCCATCCACACAGGACACTCATGCCAACATATTCAGGCCTTGAGACAATAGCTGGCTCTCGCATCTTGATGAACTGGTTCCACTGGGTGCCGGACTTTGGAGATACAGGAACTAAATGAAGCTAAACCTATCTTCAGGGTGAATCTCTTGCAAGTTCTTGTCCTTGTTGAGTACTTCACTCCCTGGCCGCCAAACACACTCTTAAGCTAATTCTCAGCAATTGTCCTTCTCAGATTTACAGCAGGTCATTTTCTCAGTGTCTTTAAAACCAGCTATACGAGACCAGCATATATTAGCATATTATTTACAGTGCTTGCTTTGTTCACATGAGGAAAACAAAAACGTGAGCTGGGCTTCATTTTCTGATGGAATTCTAATGGAAAAAGGTAAATATTCTAGCTTCAGCGAGCTTCTAAACTTTTTTCTTTGGGGGAGGGGGTGATTTCTTGACGTTTTTCTTGATCTTATGGATTGTGTGTGAATTTAATTACTTAAATCTCAAACCCAAAACTTGTCCCACTGGATTGAAATACAGATGCGATTAAACTTCAAGTACTGATTTAACAGTCAGTGAGTCATTTATTGGTTCCATAACCATCATTCCCTCGTTCTTCCCATTTCTGGGAAATAGCCAGTCTCTTACTAAAGATATGAAGGTGCCAAAATGATCCACAATGTCTTGGTACTTTATGAGAATTATGACTCCATGCATCTTCATATGAACATCCCATGGACGACAAATTCCTACCTACCAGTAAACGCCATCCTTCGGACCATGACAAACACTTTGTGCATAGTTCAAACTGTGCATCCAGTGCAAATTCAGGAGATCTTTAGCTTTGTTAATGGGGGTGAATCCATGACCCCCAAGATGCTAATTAGCTCTTAAGATTGCCAACTGTTGGATGCAAATTCAACGAAATCCCTTGGAGGTGCTTTGGTTTCTGGAACCATCTGTCCTCATCTTATGGCAACATGCATTTGGGCACTCTACCTTGTTTGGTAGCCACTTCTACTATAATCAATTTCATAAAAACTAACCCAAAACTGCGGTGTTATACCTTTAACTATTGAGGATTGTTGATAACTATTTGATGTATAAATATCAATAATATGTCTGCTCTATGTTGAGGGCTGACGACAGATTTCAAAATGCGTGACCTGCATATACACTCAGGAAGCAGAAAATAATTTTAGCCTTGTACGCCAAAAACGCAGACTTCAATTAACACTTATGGTTTACAATAATTACGAACTAGATATTTCATAGAAGGTTGGGAACTACAGTATTAGTTTAATTTTTTTATTTTTTCTTATGTTCAAGTCACTGTTTAAACAAGAAAATGCACACATCAAATCCATCTCTAAATGTCTAAATATTAGGCTTTAATTCTACACACACACACCTTTGCTATTGATTAATCTTTCCTATAAAAGTGAACACTTCATAACAAGGGTCTTTTTAATTGGTCTACCTCTGCCATCTATCAATTACATATGACAGCCATGTCAGTACAATGACAATTCTACAGCCTATTTTTCCTAAAACCAGCTTCATTGGGTGAGACTGTGCTCAAGGACCAGAACAACCACTTTTTAATCAACATACTTTTTAACCACCATACAAACCAATTGCTATTATTAGGGGTCCAAGCAACAATTGTTGTGGATCCCAATTGTTTATTATTTTTTATTGCCTTTTCGTCTTCATGAGTCCAACTATTATTCATGCAATTAATTGTGCAGCACCATCTAAACTGCAGTATGTACATGTGCAATTATCCAACTGCAAAAGGCTGCGATTTATTAACGGTAATGTACGCATTGTGCCTCCTGTGGCTGGACAAATTCAAATTGAGTTTTGCCTGAAGCATACTGAGCATGACCCATCGTGTGAATCGCTGGTAAAACTCATCAGGACATTGTGCGTTTTGAACAAAATGACGCGTGTGGTTTTGCAGACAACAGGCTGATCTGCCATTTTTTGAATACCAATATGAACAGGAAGAGAAAAACAGTAAATTGGTGCTGACAAAAAAAAATATTTAAATCCTCCTGTGATTTTGTTAGTACTATAGATTTAAATGCAGCGACACCGCTCAGACGAAGGTACTGAGCAAGAGGTGCGAGGCGGCTAAAGTGTGTACATCACATGGAAACTAATGTATATTAATGCCTCAGACAACAACATTTATCATTTTACAACTAATGTGTGGCAAAATAAGAAAAAAAACTGCTGAAAACGCCACTTCCGAAAGTCTGGCTGAGTTAGTCGCAAAAAAACAATTACCGATATATTTGTGAGGATCACACTGTATGAGAAAATGGTGAAGAAACATAAGAAAATCACAGATGCTGTCATATATTACATAGCTAAGGACATGGTGCCCATGTATACTGTCAGAAAAGAGATTTCAGAAAACTAATGAACACTTGACCAGAGATAAATACTTTAATTATTGAACACAATTATTTTTTATTGCTTTTAAATAAAAATCCTCTTGTGATCATTTGTGCCATTATTTGTTTTTAGACTAGATAAGTTTGAATGCTAAACGGTACATGTAATAGTTACATATCATTGTGATTCCTTGATAAAATCACAGTCCTACCAACCCTACCAAGACATTTCCCCCCATGTATTCTATGGACATTAATATTAAACTAGTTTCTGACAGAAATGGTCACCAACAACTAATATCCACCTAACCTGACAGTATGTCAAATCACTACAGTATACAGGTAGTGGACAGAAGAACACAAACCCAACCGTATGTCACACTGCAGGCTATTGCCACTGTTTGCACCCAATATGGCATGGAATCAACAGTCTGGCCTTGTTGCATTAATCTTAAATGTTGTCCTTGTGCTCCTCATACCTCCCATTGACAACATGGGCCTTGTGGTTTGAAGCAACATCCCAACCCTCGCAGCAGGAATGAAAAACTGCATCATGAGATGCATAGGACAATAAAATATTGTGGTGCATTCAATCAGGCCTTCTACTAAACTTAACAGATCTGGGCTGTGCCGGACTAATATACAATACTCAACATTACGACCCAAATCCTCTTACACTTACGCTGCACTCAGATATTAACTAGCTAAAAGTCAGCAAATTTTTTTTTTTAAATCTGATCTTAAATTTTTCACAATTGTACATCTTTTTCATGACGTTCCACAAAATGTTTTCACACTGAGGAAAAACCGCCAAAAGACCAAATTAAGTCCAGCCTTGTTCTCAAGAGACTGATTTTTTTTTCCTCCAGTTGAACTCAATAAAATTGTAATACGGCCCAGTGCAACTTAATGTTCTATCATTAGCTGGAATAGTCAAATATTTATCCACCATGCACAGTCATTATAAACAATCAGCACACTGTCTCTAAATGTCTAGTTTGTTGCTCAAAAAGAAAGCCCATCAATTCCAGCCTTTATTTTCTTTAATTTTAACAGCAACTCATTAAAACCATCAACCATTCTTATTGACAAACGTCTAAATTAAAGCAGGATTGTAATTGCAAAACTAATCACTGTCACTAGAGATGAAACAGACTGAAGTTTTTGATTAGGTGAAAGTAATATCAAAGGTTTCTATGGGTTTCTTAGTTGCATAGTGCAAGTCCATGCGCAGAGACAAAGAGCAATTACAAACTATCTCTGAGCCATCAGAGATCTTTGGAATCTTATTACTGAAATGTAAATAAGGAGATGGGTATAAGATACCATAAAACATACCACAGACACGACCCTAACCAAGAAACAGAAGTACTATGGAATAGTATTAGCAGGACCTTCTCCAGATCAGGCTGCCCTTCTAAATTGGGTAACTGTATAAAGAGAAGCCAACAATACCCAGGGTGAAGAACAAACTGGTATCTCTATGCAAATATCCACTATTCTGAGCTGTGGGTGGCAGGCTTCTCTCCACAAGAGAGAGAACATCTAATCCCATCATAAACTTATTACACATTAGGTTTCATGAAACCATATGGGAAAGTATCTTTTATCGTCTGACCAAAACAAACAAAAGAAATAAATAAATTGCTATAATTCCCAAGATCATGTTTGGAGTTTGTCAATTAGCCGACATGGATCTGTGGACAGACCTAAAAGTGGAGATTGCGCAATGAGTCCCTTCACAGTTGGAGTAATCTTGAACTATTCTGCAAAAAGGAATGGGGAAAAAATAGCTAAAAGACTTGCAACTGTTATTAAAAACGGAAGCTATCCTACTACACACTAACCAATGGAGTGAATAGTTGAAAAACTATTAGCTGTTGATGTCAACAAGTTGAAACAGATGGTTAATTTGTCTTGACTTCAGCCCTCATAGCAACAAGACATGAAATTTGAGTAGTCTGTAAATACCCAACACCTCATCTAAGGAAGTGAGATACTCAATTTATATTCCATTTAAAGTGTAAACATTAGCAGT
>JAODKM010000039.1:31319554-31331750 GCA_026780845.1 Petrocephalus sullivani
TGTCAACAAGTTGAAACAGATGGTTAATTTGTCTTGACTTCAGCCCTCATAGCAACAAGACATGAAATTTGAGTAGTTTTGATATCTACTGTAAATACCCAACACCTCATCTAAGGAAGTGAGATACTCAATTTATATTCCATTTAAAGTGTAAACATTAGCAGTAATAATTCATATAGCACGACCAATGGGAAAAATGTGTTGTTAGATGAACAGGGTTTTGGTACATAGCAAAGTTAGCATACATTACTCTACAAACTTCTGAATGAGCTAGAAACTTCCGTAACATAAAACTTAGTCTTATGGACAGAAGAAACCCTCTTGGCCTTATGGGTAGTCAGTGCACTATATTACTTCTCCAAAGATCTCTGACAAACAAACCTCACAAATCCACCATAGGTCACAGACATACCACTACAACATTTCAAAACTGGAAATGCTTCTGTGTTACCACTCACTATATGACACTATTACCACATTGGAAAGTCCTTGTCCGGGTGGTGGGGTGGGGAGTCTTGCACACCAGTGATGTCCTGAGCTGACATTAAAGTTTGGAATTGGGGCCAATCTAACTGATCAGTATCGGCTACCAGAGGAGATCCAAAGCCCAATGTATTTAAACTTTTGTGTTTGCCCAGTTTACTTAAACTGAGCAGATTATAAGGTTCCGGCACACAATACAGTAAGCCTTAGGCATACTGCTGGAAACTACAAACTATGGAGATGTCTGCTGTGTGGAAATTCTTCAAATTGGAAACTCAAAGTATGCAAGAACTAATATGCATTTAATTCAACAGGTTTGTAACCCCATGTGAAAAAATCACACATAACGTTTTTAGGTAAAACTTTTCACTGAAGACTGCTTTCTGACCACCATGAACACTGTTGGTATGATGGGGTTTGTTCTTGCTCCACAGCATGCAAAAGTTTTGTCCAGAACATGCCGACAGTTAGACTACAAAATAAAGCATCTCTACAAATAGCTATTTGCTACTGACAGTCATAGTAAGCTTTGGCAGTTCAAAAACTTTCAGTTTAATGCCTTGCATTCATCTCAAAACAATAAAACAAGGCACATGAGAATCAAGCACATTTTTACTAATACAATAACATTAATAAAAACAGTCCCAATAATATGCCACAGACAATGCAACCTAAACATTTCAAATTTAGCATTTCCTAGCCGGAAGACCTCCTACCTATAACCAAGACACATGATGCTTACATCTGCATAGTACCACATTTCTGCAAAATGGAACAGTGATCAAACTTGGTTCCACCAGCACCTCTATAATGGAGTCTTCTGTGAACTGGGTTATTAATTTACAGACGTTTGCATCCCTGCAAGGTGACTTTTTGTGAAACCATTGGAACCTAGTGCAGAATCAGAATTGGACCAAACCAGCAGAGAGCCATAACCAGACCAAATTAAATTGAGCATCAATTACTCTTAAAAATAATTTTACTAATTTTAAGGATGCCTATAATCTAAAAACCATAAGACCTAAATAAGAAAAAGTGCTCTTGTAAGATTCACTTCAGGTTTGTTTCAGTATCCTCCATGGATAATTTTCCAAATGTAAACTGAAAGGATGCAAGCAATTCAGTGATTCAATACAGATAAATATTGTTCAAGGAAATGAAGTGCCGACTAAAGGTGAACAGTCAAGGCTTTAAAACAACACTGGCAAAAGACCAAATCATTCTACTCGAAATCAGTAGTTCAAAACTCATTAGCATGCAACAGCATCTAACCACCATTTACTTTTGCCTTGAGCATTTGTGTTACTTGGCAATATCATTCATTTTACTAGTGCCATAACATCACGCCATCTGTGCACTGGCTTCACAGCCCTCGTGCCTTAAATGCAGTCCTCGATAGTTTATTTGCAAAGTCCAGCTGCCAGTACAGGTGCCCTTGAAAATGACCTTCCGCAGTTCGGACTAGACCAAACTGCTCAATCACAATCAAAACTGGCTGAAGTCTGTCAGAACAGATAGTAGAGACTACAGGGCATGAATCATGATCAGTTTCATCTGTTAACGATCTGACATGCTCTCTTTTGTTTATCTGAATAGGGAAATCATTTTGCACAAAGTGTTTTCCCCCAAAAAATATAGACTATAGACTGTCCTTATACAACTTAAGAGTACCAAGGCCACACAAGCACAATGGTTATGACAACTAGAGACAAAATGAAAAGACAAGCCATACTAGTTTTCTAATTTATGTAAAAACTCAAAGGGAAAAGGTAAGTCAAGCAACAATGGATGTGCTTGAGGCATCTCCCAAAAATGGTCCTGCGAAGTCCATGTGTTTTCTGCCACTTTAAACAAAGCTCCTAATTAAATAGGGCTGATTATGCTGTTACCTTCCATTAATGATTACAAGCATCAGGGTCCACATAAAATGTGATTAGCCTCATAATTCCCATAATTTTTCAGAAGCTAGGAACTGCAAATTAAATACATTGAATGCCATGTTTAAACTTAATTCCAATCATACAAAAAAAAAAAAAAAAAAAGACTCATGACATAGTTCTCTTAATTATAAACATACATCAAAATTAGAAACGGGTCACCATCAGTCATGCTTAGAACCAACAGTAAATCAAAAGGTTAAATCAATGAATTGGTCTACAGTCACAAATTCAGAGACACGGATCTGTAGAGAGTGGAAAATAAGCTGTGGATGATTTTAGTTCAGCAAAGACGTCATCAACCACTAATGCAGAGACCATCTCCTCATTGGGTTCTCTAAAGTAGACTTTGGTCAAGCAAGACTGTGATGACTCAATCCTGACTGGCAGGAAAAACACAGCTTCACTTTATTTGTGAAGGTCTTCGTTTTGGATTTGGGCATGTTTATTATTCAGCTGAATTTATAGATTGACTCGATTTCACATGCTTTTAATCTTCATCCATTTAGTATACAGTTTTAACCCACCACAAAGCAGGATCTTCTCTAAACAAATCATTATGAAGTATCAAACTTTCTATCATTAATAGAATTTCCACATTTTCTAAATGGCAAGCTACGAGGCACTAACATCACTAGTAGGGGAAAATTATAAGTTTCATATACATATTTTCATGCTAAAACTGGATACCACACAAGAAAAAAAAAAAAAAAAACACTACACGCACATTTGAGTACCCTTAATATGTGCCTGTAAGGTTCATGTTGGTTTGTACATTATATCTACTAGAGCATAGTTTTGAAAAGGGTTGCTAATATCCTACATAAGATCTTAAACAGCTCAAAGAGTGACAACCGCTAGTACCCCCACCAAAGATGAACATATGTGTAACGCTAATGTAACATCTTATGATTCACAAGAGGCAAATCCACATGTTCAGAGTAGCAAAGAACACTCAAAATAATGACTGACGACACCGCAGCACATGTTCAATTTCAGTTTTTCAGAATGCACACAGTGTAAGCTTCAAGGTCATGTGCTTCTGGCTGCAGCTGAACAATGGTAAACAAAAGGAGATGCTAGAATGACAACAAGAAATCCAGCCAATGGAACTGAAATTAAAATAAAATGTGAACGGAGAAGGTTCACATTGCCAGGACACAGTAAAAATGTTTTAGGCACAATGGCATCTCAAAAACACTCAGTTAGTCATTTTTAGGAAGAGTCAAAATGGTTCCTCTCTGACCTTGTGAAAGCTTTGACGCATGCAAATCAATCATGTTCACAGAAACCTGCCTCTGGAGCTCTTGAATAAATAAATCAGAAACCCACTGAACATGATTTTAAAACAGGGCGTTAGAAGAGGGAAATTGCCCAGGAATGAACAACCTAGCTTTCATTAAAGGAACCTCCATTTTGATCCTCTCAGGCCAGGAGCTTGCCGCAGAGACTACTCTCCTTACCAGCAGGATCTCACTGAAGTCAGCCATAATGCAGAAGTCCCTCAATCCCCAGAGGACTTTGCCCCACTGATGACACAATAGATCCAAATGCATGAGGGTTAACTTTTTCCTCATTCTTTAAGCATTAAAAATGACTCCTATCTCCCCCAGGTCATTCAGAACACACATCATTCTTCTGCATAACTAAAATAAAAATAAAGTAAAATTTCACTTCCCAAACAACCACTACAAACAATCATTCATCTACATTACATTGCACTTATGTAGTCAAAAATTACAGATGGATCCAGTGAAATCAACATCAGCTCAATCATAAACAGGTAATGGGAGTTGGTTAAGCAGTACTTTAAATTTTGAACTACACTGCTCTATCATAAATCCCTTACCCTGTAACTAAATCCCCAACTAAAAATAAAGCCCAAACCAACCATGAGCAATGGCCATTCCAATAAATATTCCAAAATAAAAAGGTCCCCCCCCCCCTTACCAGTTCCAACTGAACAGTAATTGGCAAGAACAGTCATAATAACCATTCCATACATGCTCTGATCTTTATTTTCATGTAGTGCTGAATGGAATGGTGGCCAGCTGCTTTTCTAAAGTCTCCAATGCTGATGACTTTCACTAATATCAATGGACTTTTCCTAGCAAAAAGCATGCTGAGAAATTCATTAGATAATAAGCTGGGAAACTTCCACGGTCTAGATGATGATAGTTCTCCCAGCTCCTGGAGAACCCACGGTTGAATGTTAATCACCTGTAGGTCCTACCACCACTGCACTGCCAAGCATTAGCATTCCCGTCTCATCGCGTCTCCTCACACACCAAACTGTCTGCTAACCCCTTTCACTTTGGAAGCCCTACTGCCCTCCATTTTCTTGTGAAGTCCACAGTAATTGGGAAGAAAACTTATACATGACAGGTCCACGCCAGCAGGAAAAAAAAAAAAGATCTCGCAACCACCCAGTGTCCTATTACTCGTGACTACGCTCAATCAATACCCTTAATATCCAGCTAATCGAGAAGGTCGCCGTGAATCCTTGCAGGAGATATTCCCCCTAGTCCTTGCTCCTAAAAGACCGAGGCGCCATCCTCCATTTTATGGTAAAGCCCACAATGACATACCTGACTTCATGGCACTGACAACACAGCCCTTCCAAAACCTCAGCCTCGCCGCCGCGACGCTGTCGGGCTGGCCGGGAGACAAAAAGAGGGAACTCTAACTGCAATTTCAAAAGCAAAAAATATATAAATCAAAAATAGAAAGCCAAAAACCTGCCACAAAAGTAGGTGCTCTCGCTCGCGTAGAATGGAGGGTAAAAAAAAATCCAGACGTTTGGGTCTGTAGCTTTAGCAGGAGAAGCCAGCGAAAAGCTGGACAGAGCTGCTCTGCTTATGTCTGGACATGGACCAGCGGGCGAAGCCGTACTGTCACTAATGGAGGCTCAGGACGTTTAGCTGGTGCTGCTCGGGGAGAAGACCTAACAGTGCAATGGCTCCCCGGCTCAGTCAGCCGGCGGCGGCGAGATCCCGAAAACGATCTGCTCAATTTAACCAACTGTCCCACTGCTGGATCATGCAGCGCTGCCTCCAATGGAGACCATCCTAAGTAGTTAGCTTATTAGCTTTCGACTTCCAGAAATACGTAGCTAGCCTGCAAGCTACCGAGCTAGAAATTGCCCCAAAAAATAATAAAGAAAAGGTTGGAAGAAAATATAAAGCTGCGATAAGACTGGCGTTACATGACTGGGTTCCAACGAGCGCTTTATCGGCGTATTTCTAATTCGCTCTCACTCCCTCAAGTCACCAAGACTGGGCTTAACTAAGAAAAGGAAAGAAAGAAAAAACACTTGACTCTTTTTCAGCCTACTAAAGAGACGCTCTCCAGATTTTTCTTCCTGTCCACCACCACGTCTTGGCCATGACTCATTAATAAAAACTAAGATCATATCAATTCGCGATCGTATTTTACTCACGGGCTCGTCCAGAGAATATGCGTCTGCTAAAAGTTGTCCCGTGTCTCATGCGTGTGCCTGGGCTACTGAATGATCGCCATCTTTCCTGCTTCTCCTTTGCTGCAGCTGCAGATGACCTGAGATCCGTCTGTGTCTGAATAATGAGCAACCACAGAGACAAGAAGACAATCTGCAAGCAAGCACAAAGAAGTTTTGGAGACTAGTAAGCACCAGGGGGTGCGCAAGAGTTTGCAATGATGGGAGAGAATGGCCATCGTGGTGCACCCGAAAGCCTCATAAATCTCAGTCATACCCATTTAGATAGAAAATCCATATGACTGGATTGAGTGTGTCAGCTACCAAAGAGCCTCCCAATTGTTTTACTTAAAATATTAGTCATGGTACCATTCGCTTGAATGGCCATTTTTAAATACTGTCGCGTCGCTGCAATTTCAATGGCTGTGCAATGCGTTTTACTTCGTTGAATTACTGATTGGCCAGGTGCATGCCAGTGAAAGCATTTATTTATATAATTATTCGAGCATGCAAATGGGTGTTTTCTAAGCCGGCAACTTCGCCGTAGATTAAAGCCGTTTAGTGTGGTTTCATTCTGGAGAATGAAATTGATTTTGTTTTGTGAATGAGTTTTTCTTCTCCCCCATTTATCTTTTCTCTTTCTTTTTCCTAAACAAGCCAGTGTGGTCCAAAATTAAGTATGCTATTTTATGCCTTTTGAAACTCTTTGACTCTGTTGTCTGTTGCATTTGCCTACCTTTCTCCTTTGCTGATGTCAGTAATTCCCTTGTACCATAACAAGATGTGTTGCATCAAATGCATTTCATCTTAAGTGAAGGCTGTAGACACAATGAGCTAAATGATCAAAATCTAATATCATATAACTGTTATTAAGGGTGATCCTCTAACTACCTGAATATTACCTAATCAAGTTTACATCATGCGATTGCTGCATCTTTACACAATTTGCTTACCGTGTTAATAATTGGTAGTAAGGTCTGTAAAGACACTAATATGCGGTAACTTTAATGTATTATGATCTAGAGTGACCTCTTGGGAAGGCCTGAACTAGACAACATGTCAAGCAGAATGGCTCTTATTTCCCCTTGGACCTTAATGAATGTGTTTTAGGTAGCTGATTGATTTGTATGCATAACCTAATAATTTTGCTAGTTCATGCTTGAATTTTTATTTAGAACTGTTAATGGTTATTACAAGTATTGTTCCAGCTGCCATAGAATAGAAGTGCTATTTTAATTAATCATTGGGTGTACAATTAAGATGTCAGTGACATACTATATTGTAGATTCCACCAGGATTCAGGTAAAACACAAAGTAAAGTACCTGCACAAAATAAACAGGAGAACTAATGTACTGTATATGGAGAGTTGAAAATATTTAAGCAAGTTTTTAAGCTAGTATCTGTTATTGTTGGACATTTTTTGGCCGCTTTGGAAAACTACTGTAGATAACCCACTTTTTTGAGAAGATGTTGGAGATTAAATAGTCATGGGGAGCCATGCTCCCCCCTACTAAATATGTGGCCACCACAGTTGCCACCCTACACCCAAAACTAAAAACAAGATATGGAGCATTTAATTCCGTAAACCAAAGCTGGTCAACCGGTTGAGTCAGTGTGGCTCCACCTCGATCATGATATGATAAATGGATAATGCTCACAATTGGCAGGCTGTGCCAAGGGGACCTCTCGTTAGTCATTCCCCTTGCCTACTATTTTGGGTACCACAGTTAGAGGAAGACATCTCAGTGACTTCAAGAGGAGGGATAAGACACATGACCAATGCTTCACTACTGCAAACTGTTCAAGTATAGCTTCAAGGTGTTTACAAGGAACAGTGATGAAGGTGATGTTAGTATGGAATTCATAGGGATAGTTTTCAAAATACAGTCCTTTGAGAACGTCATGGATATTATGTTTCTCATGCAGAGCCTACAACTTTCATTTCTCTCAAAATGCACTTCTCTAAGTAGAAAAGCAAATACAAGATGTCATCTTCTGAGCATTAGGAAAAAATATGGTCACATGAGTCATCCTTCACCTTGTTGTCAACAAGCAGAAAAAAATGCATGTCTTGTTTGCCAAAAAACCCTGCCAAGTCCAGGACTTGTCTCTCATGGCGAAGGACTCTGGCAGCTGTGCTATGTTGTGGCATGCACTTTCCTGGAATGGATTTGCACCACCTAAGCTATTAGATCCTCAACAACAAAGGATTCAGCAGTCAAAGATATACATTGCATGCTGGCACGCTGGCAGAGTTGCAATGAAGGTCCCAGAAAATAAGTTCAGATCTATCTCTATGAAGATCAGAATTGTTCAGAATGTGGTATTTCCTTTGATTTCCTTTGATTCTTTAAGGACCTAAAAGCAGGACAATAAACTTGCAGGACAGGAAGACTGTCCAGCACCTTTGAACTATAGTTCTCTTGAAGAATTAAGAATACCGTGGACTTCAGGAAAAACAAACAAGTAGATTCTTGATCAAATCAACCCCAAATCTCTACTTGAAGCACAAATCACCCAATTAAATCTTATTGTGGGAGTGGTCATGATAAGACTTGATGCACTGGAGAATCCTAAAAGAGGATAACCAGCAACAAGATGGATCATCATAAAAATTCACACGCCATTGGGAAGAAAGGGCATTATGGAGGACTGTTATGCTTATGGTTGTCAGGAGTCAACATTGACTGGACAGCAGCTAATAATAAAGCTATTAGAAGGATATGTGAATACAAATAAATACTAAGAGTGGTGACATTCTTCCTACTGTGTAGAATTTATTTGATAAGAATAATGATAAGATCTTGATAAGAATGAAACCTCTTAGACAGCAATACCCCCATCCACAAGGCCTAAGTTTTACTTTTAATGGTGTGATCGACCATGAAGATGATCTAAACCCTGTTGAACACTTATGGGAGATTTCAGAGCAGCACTTGAGTCTGAGTTGTTTAATCAAAAAAACATAAAAGAATGCAATTTCTTGAGGGTGAATGGTGTCTTATCTATCAAGAGTTCTAGACACTTGAGTTGTTTTTATAGACTGAGACATGTTATATATATGTTGGTTTTAGTCATTTTAGTGATGAATGCTCCACTTGTAAGTCTGCAAACACAAGCAAACAATAATTCTTAGCCACAATAAATTTCCATTTTTCTTGTGGTGAAGGCTAGGGTCAATATATAGCATCATCCATATGGTTCTAATACAATAATTTAGGTTAAATGCACAAGGAGTTTCTTTAGAATTATACTTGGTTAAGGTTTGTAAACTACTGTTTTGTGATCCTTTGTGATCCAGTATTTATGTAAAAAGGAACTTAATGCCTAGATGGAGCAAGGAAAAGATACCGTCTGTGTACAATACATCTGTATTCAAAGCCAACTTACACAATCAAAAGCAGACAATAAACAGGAAGCTATCAGTCTCCCATTGGCAAATGTTAATTGTTAAGATGCTAAGAAATATGGAGAAGAACACAATTGTTATATTGTCTGTAAGCATTAAAATAAATTCTAATTATGTTATATTTTGTATCCATATATGTACACTAATTTTACACTCATATACTCGTGTACACTCATTGTGATTAGTGCAGGTCAATATTGTGCTCCACCTGGGTGTAGCCAGGATCTTCTGGAAGAACACCTGGTTGGAGGACTCTGGTTGGAGCTCTTCAGCTTAGACACCTGACTGCCCATTCGTCATGCTGCTTTGGCATATGGCTTTGCAGAAAATCTGATCAGTGTGTGAGGGCCAGAAAGCATGCTGGCCCTTCCTCAAATCCGGCCAGAAGGAAACAGACCAATAGGTGCTATTAATGCATTTCCAGGTGGGATATGGAGAGCAAAGATCACGGCGAGGTGCTGTGTGCAAATGAAAGAAGAACTCAGAGTGTCTTAGGGTTTGAAAGCCACCTTTGAAAATAGCGTGCATATATCAATCATATATCTGTGTAAGAACAGAATCTATTAATGAATAACACTTGTACTATTATTATTATTATGCTGCACCTGTATTTGAAATATTAAGGTGTCAAGATGTGACCGAGAATCAGACAATACAAATTATTTTCAAGATGTTTTATGAAGTTTTCCAAGCAAAAGATTGGAAGCAAAAAGAAAAATTATTATTATTATTATTATTTATTTTTTGTAATTGTAGAATATCTCCTATGGTGGGGGAAAGCCAAGACATCAGGACAGGTTTATAAATGTGATAGAATTTTCCTGACTATGTGGCACATGTTTATTATTGTTGCTTTTAGTAGTGTAATGTATGTGTTTGGGTGTAATTGTAATTTTTGTAGGTTTTCATGTAACACACGTGGGATGAGACCCACGCAGGAAAGAACAATATGGACAATGAGCACTTTGTCCATTCTCCAGAGGCAATGTACTTTGTGTGGCAGATCTGTGTTTATATGTGATTTATATGTTTGTGTCTTTTGTAGGTTGTATGTGTCTAGTACAGTGACGTCCATAATGTATGTGGTTTTGTTCTGTTTGCAGGTCAGTGTGATTTCAAGTCTGTTGTGGTGGTCGGTTCCACCTGTCAGTACGTCATGTTAGACGGTCATATTATTATTATTATTAGTATTATTATTATTAATAATAATAATAATGATGATGATGATGATGATGATGATGATAATATTTTCAATTTGAGACATCAGATTATTGTAAAAAGTGAAGGAGAATCATAAACTTTATCAGTACGTACATTATAATGTTTTACCCTCACTATCCCCAGGCACAGAGAAAGTACATTTGGGTGGGGATGTCTGGGGGGCAGGAGGGGGTAAAGCTTGCCGAGGGTGCCACATGGGCTTTGAGCACCACTAAACACAGCATTTAAAACAAGTTCAATTATGTAGGCGTTTATTCACACATAATACTAATTAATGAAATCTCCTACCTAGGTCACGTAACCAAAATACAGGAAATACCATGTATCATGTACCATTTACCATGTAAATATCATATATCTCCCTAAGGGTACCAGAATATCCTCAGTATATCTTGGTATACGTTCTAAAAGTCTCTAGAGCTCAGTTGGTGAGATGGCACTCTCTTCTTCTATGAAGAATTTGGTAAGTTGTTGATTACTCAACCACCACAATAGAATCTCCCATAAATGGGTAATTTGGTTAACTGGAATGCCTGTGGCTCACCATTGTCAATTGATCCATTATCTTCTTGGAAAATGCCACTCCATCAGAACATAAACATTTCAACGTAGGATAAACATAATCACTCATCATAACTGTATATTCATTGGAATCCACCTTGTCCTCCAAGAGCATAGGTGGTCCTTGACCATTCCAGGAAAGTGCATGACACAGCATAACAGAGCTGCCAGAACCCTGCACCATAGGAAACGAGCATTTGAGTCTGCAGGCTTCTTTCTCCGTATGCCACGCATGTGCCTGTTTCTTGTTGAGAGCAGGATGAAGGATGACTCACCGACCATATGACTTATTCTTCACTACTTGGAAGATCACTGCTCACATTAATACTACCACTTGCACAAGTGCATATTGCGGTATAATAGCGTTCAGGCGCAGCATCCCAAATGTAGTATCAGTCTTCTTTCAAGTTCTCAAACTGCTGGATTTTGATAAAAGTGTTTGCTCATATCGACTTAGACTAATGTTTGCAGTGAAGTGATTTAGAGTTAATTCGTACATTTATTTTGTTAATAAATGGGCATCACAATAGAGAAGAATGTGCTTTCATCCATTGTTGCTCCTAGTTGATGATTTTTCCATAGAAATCCATACTAAACTATCAAACAAAACCATTTTTTGTTTCTAGTGAAGTCTAGTGAAGCTCCTGGCAAATGTACATCAGCCAGTAGAGGTGGTGGGGGAACATTTCTAACCACCAAGCAATAATATTTGTTTCTTTACCAAATAATTAAATATAAAAATCTAAGATATAAATATAGATTTCTCTAATTTTAAGCATTTTAACTCTTGGCTGACCCCAGCCACAACCCCAATAAGCCAAGGTCCCTTAGCGAAGTCGCTCGGATTCCTGCACTGCCCCCTCCTGGGCAAATCTACTTTATGTTGGCCTTGTGTCAGACCTTCAATAATGTCTTATAACTAGGAATATATGCATGGAGGCCTACAATCAGACTCGGCAGAGTTGCTTCACTTGGATCTTTGACTTTGATCATTACAGTTTTTCTCAAATGCTAAAACACATTTCACAAACGTGTCCTCCATGTTCCCCAATATCTAAACACAACACCCTTTTGTAAAACTACATAAACACAACCACACCTTCTCACTTCAAAACTCAAACTTTCACACC
>JAODKM010000039.1:31336965-31346965 GCA_026780845.1 Petrocephalus sullivani
ATCTCAGAATCATAAAATGCCTGGGAAATGCACTCTATTGGCAGTGCCTGTCACCGCGGTATATTTAATGCTGGCTTGGGGATATTTGATTTATTTGGTTTATTCAATGATTCAATGTATAAGAAATATAATTTCTGTAACAAGATGCAGAAGTTTGGAAGGGGAAGGTGAGAAATGAAGTTGGCCAGAATGGACTTGGAAGCAGAAATGAGACTGGAGAACAACTAATCAGCTTCAGCAGATCCAACAAGCTCTTCATTGCCAATACACTCTTCAGGCAACCAAAGTGCCATCTTGACATCAGGACATCACTATATGGAGGTCATGGACCTCAAATAACCTACATTCGCATTGTCAAACGATGCCACGCTCTTTAAATAGCAAAGATGTGGCCTGGAGCAGGTTCTGGAACAGATCATGAACCATGTAAGTGAAGCAGAATAGTACTGTCTAACTTCCAAGAAATTACCTAAAGAACACATTTCGTTCAAGCTACACTCCAGAAAACATGGACCGACTGCTGGACCTACTGGGTAGGGGACCAAAGATCCTCAAGGGGGAATGTAAAGAAGCCATACAAGAGGAATTTGACAATAATTTTAAAGAAATCAAAATGGATGACAGTAACAGTGGTAATTGCAAAGACAAGCCAAAATTGGAAAAAATAAAGATCTCCTAAAAGTACTTAATCACCAGAAAACTACCTGGAAAGATAATGACTAGTAGTGCAACAAAAAAGTTTCAGCCTTAAGTGGGTATGCAGAAGAACATCCACAGGCAAATGATCACTCATGGAAACAAATGTAAGGAACACAGAGAGCATCTATAGCGAAGACACCAGCAGCCAAAGCATATTTACTGAGGTGTCAGAGGAGGCCAAATTAGAGCGGGGGTAACTACTGCAAAGGAAGTGTCAATCTCTCCATCCATTTTCTGCCGTATCCAGGCAGCTTAGGACATAAGTCTGGGGTACACCCTGGTTGTGTTAACAAAGGTATGCCGACTAGGTTGGAAAACAAGAAAGTAGACTAAAATTAATTTAATATTCCAAAACCAAATTAACAGATCTGATAATATCACACTTGCTTTGAGTCAACCCTCCTACAGTATATAACCAGACCCTACCAGACCATGCCTCATAATTAGTCTGTGGGAGATATTAGAATTAGAATTAGAACCCCTGTGAAGTTATAATGCTACAAAGAACCTTCGAGGGCTCTGTTTTTAAAAAACACTATTTGTGGAGCCTTTACATAAATTGATGTTGTTACAAGACAACCACAACTGGAGATATATAATTCAGCAAATCTGTTATAATTGCAGATAAGATGCACCAAGGCATAGAAGAACAGATGCAGCAATGACATTGTTGTGGTGAGGGACAATTTGAGTTTTTATCACTGTATCATTTTGCAAGAGTGTTTTGCACAAAATAATCTAATTCAGCTGCTGTTTTTTTTAGCATCACATCTGGTCTGCACCCCAACTTTGTGCCTTGGAATGTGCTCCAGACCCCCCCCCCCCCCCCTCCCCTCCCGTGACCCTGACCAGAATGAGAGTTTAGAAGATGGACAGGGCTTTTTTCAGTATCCCTGCTCTTCAGCATCTCATTCCTGAAAATCTTTGTGGCATAGGGGATGGTTAGTACCAATAACTGAATAGTTTTCCTACTGCCAGAAATGATAAAGCCTTGTTCTAAGCTTTGTGTTGTGCAATCGTGATTGATGCACATATTTCATTTCATATAATTTAATATAAAATGCCCTGGCTGGTCACCATGGCCACAACCATGAACATGACCATGATCCTGACTTCAGTTGCTGCATCGCCACACTCAATAATGGAATGACTTAATGCATACAGACTAAGAGAGACTTTGTTAAGACTCAGAGAGACTTTGGTCTGGCTGTGAACACATCCACCCATCCACCTAGCCATCCATCATCTTCCAAATACTTATTAGGGTCTATGACTAAGTGTATGAACAAACTTAGCACTTGCAAATGATTACATTTCTGTTCTTGCTCTGAAAATGTGCCAAATGGTTCTGGGTTAAGTGTGCCATTTTTTTTATCTCCTTTTGCAAAATGCATCACAGATTAGAAAGATTACATTTGCACATAACTCTGAATCAGATTGATTACATTCCTGTCATGTGTCACACACAGCAGTGCATTGTACAGTCATATCCTCCTGGTATATCTGACTGCATCACAACACTAAACAGGACTCCACCACTGCAAAGTGCTTATCTGATCACGCAACACTCTCAAGGAACTGTAAATATGCGAGTTGTCACTTTCAACAGATGCATTTTATTAGGGATACAATAAAAATGCATAACTGCACAGCAGCTGAAAATGAGTAAATTAATTTCATACTTGACACCAGTGCTGGTCGTAAACCACCATTGCTTAACTTAAAAATCTCTTGACTATAACTCTACTGTGGGAGTAAATATTATCCGCTGTAACTCTGTGCCTTGTTCATGGTCATGGTTAGTTAATGCAATTTGAAAGATATTACCAAATTTCATTTCAGCTGAGAAACAATCTCTTCCATTGTGAATAGTACTGAGAATGTTATGAAGTCCTCATCTGCATCTCGTGAAGGCACAGGCTTCACTGCAGCATGATAACAGTAGTCAAGCACTCTGAGAGGCCCTGTGAGAGGCTGTGGTTCTTCAATTTATGTAGTTTTATGAGATCCCCTCTGGCAGAACTCAGTCATTTACAGTTTATTGAGTGTTACAATAGGAATGTACCAGTGCAAGAGCATGAAAAGCCCAGAAGCATAGTGCTCTTAATTTAAATAAGAACAAACAGTGTATTTTTTTTTCTTCTTTTAATACTCGTTCCAGACGCTCGGGTACATTTATCACCATCTGCTGTGCTTAGATTAGATAAAGGAGGCTTGTGTGCCTTTGTGGGGTGGGAGGAGGGGTGAGGCTCTTCAATCAGCGCTCATGAATCAACCAACACCCTTGACTCATCACAAAGTGGTTTTCTATGCTAGAGCCACGTGCTTAGACTCCAGCCCTGACAAAAGAGGATGGCATAAGCCGGGCAGGTGTGTGATGGGTCTCTCCTCACTGGGCAGCCAATACGGAAGCTTCTCTTGACAGGGATGCCAGTTCATTATATATCGTTAATGCTCATTCCAAGTGTTCTGTGAACTCATGTCCACTGCATGTAATTACTGAATTGGGTCACGCACTGCTTCCAGTCTCAAATACAAAATCTTTGAAGGATTTTAGAGATCAAAGCAGCAAGGAATGTTCAGATGGCTGCCTGCTCTGATTGCTTGTTGGATTTTATCCTCGTGGGTCAAACAAGACACTGCTACCTTAAACAGTAACAGAATTAATATAGTTTCAATAGTTTTTTCCCAGTTGCTTTGCGCACAGTAAATGTTGAATGTATTTTCTTGGCAAATTTTAGAGTGACTCATTTGGCAAACCATTACACACTTTCACTTAGTTGTACCTCATTTGGTGGTACATCCATGTCTCAACCTTGTGGTTATAAATCCACCTCAGTAACTCAGAATTGTACATGGTCATGACCATCCAGTGATTCAGTGTTATGAGGGGCAGGGGGTGTGGGGTGGTGTTCTACTTGATTAGTAATTTGCAGGCGGGTTTGTTTTGCATGGCAGCACTCGGGCCCTAATTTGAGGAAGCCCGTCCGAGTAGGCGCGTGGCACATCTTCTCTCTTTGACATGATGACCGTCTCCCCCTCCTTTGTAACTCTGCATTTTAATGGCGGCACTTTCTGAGGTACGCAGGCCAGGGAGTGGTCAGATCTCTATAGTTGGGTACACCTATTATTGGCATCGTTGGATTTGGTACTCCAATACTGATGGTGAGCTCAAACCCATCCTCTTGGGCAGATTCTAGAAGCTCCTACAGAACTACAGGGTCTACAGAAATGCCCAGTTTGTGAGTTATAACCACAATCTTGTTGTTTCTACTTTGAAGATTCAGCTTAGGTGCAGTAGGCTACCACCTACTAGGAGCATGAAGCTGGACTTAGCCAGACTCAGGATCTGGCTAATTCTAATGAATATGCACACAGTTTGTGTGAGGAACTTACAGCATCCTAACTGCAATTGCTGATCCTAATGTGGTGTAAGATACAACCCATGTTAAGACCCTGAAGGTTGCTGAGGGTTGTGTTGGAGTTACTGGTCTTTCCAGAAGGAGGTGGTTCATCTTGGATATTATTGAGAGGAGTCTCAGCACACAGATTGATGGCAACTCTGGTCTGTACGGGGAACTGAGAAGGATGGCTGTGAGGCTCTGAGGGCAGATAAGGCATTTCTTAGAGGGATCTGTGAACAAGTGACACACCATCTGTGGCCTAGTGACCCATGTCCTGCTTACGGAGGAATCACAGCATTACACACTTCCAAATCTGTTCCTTGGAGTTCCTACCAATGACCGCATCCTGTCTTGGAGGGTACTTCTCAAGCACAAACACAAATATCAACAGGGTTTCTTTGCAGCCTTTGTTGATTATCATAAAGCATTCAATTCAGTTGAGCGAGCTGCCCTGTGGGACATCAAAAGACTTTGGGGGAGAAGTTGCTGGACGTCATGGCCAGCATGTTCACCAGAACTGTGAGTGCTGTGTACAGTGGAATCAGAATCTCTGCATTCTTCCTAGTTGATTTTGGAGTTCATCGGGAGTGTGTTCTTGCTCAAACTCTGTTCAATGTTTGCTGGGACTGGGTGACTGGGCAGGACTGTGGGGTCCAGCGGCTGTAGGGCATCTCTTGGTTAGGATAGATTTACCAGTCTGTGATGATGCTGTGATCTTTACGGAATCAGTGAAGACTCTGATCCGGGCTCTCGAGGGATGGAGCGAGGAGTCTGAGTGTCTGGGTCTACAAGTGTGATTAAAACCAAGATCCAGCCCTTTAATGATCTCTTGGGCAAAGCTCTCAGCAGTGACGACTGCGTCGAAAGGTTTACTTATCTTGGCAGCGACACGCATGTCTCTGATGACTCTTCCTATGAAGTCAGTAGACAGACTGGGATAGCATGGATGGTCATGAGGTCACTGGAAAAAGGTGTGTGATGCCCCCAATATATTTGTAAGAGGACAAAGGCCCAAGTCCTGGTGCTCCCTGTCTTGCTGTATGGCTACAAGACATGGACACAATCCAGTTACTTTCACTTGCTTTTGCTTTCACTGACAAGCACATCAACGCCTACAGAACATAACTTCTTGAACTGCTCTGACACAATTCGATAACTATAGTGGGATTGTTTACCATAATTTTGTCGCCAGTCACCTTCGAGAGATTCTTGATCGGGTTCAGATTAGGACTCTGGGCTGGCCATTTCATCACCTAGATGTTCTCAGCATCGAGGAATCACTTCACCCTTTTTGCAGTATGGTAAGGGGCAGTGTCTTGTATAAAAATGGCTGGCTGCTTGGGTGATCCTTGCAGAGAGGGAATCGCATGTTACTGAAGGATGTTTTAATACCTATTAGCATTCACCTTGCGGAGAGGCGCGACTCCTGCAGCTGGGAACAAATATATTACACTCTATCACTCTCTTTTGTAGGCCGCTTGGCGTGTCCAAACTTTTGACTGGTACTGTGAATAATGCTAGTTACAACAAACTGCAATATACAAAACTAACCAGTATCAATTTTTTGTCACCAGCAAATGTTCTTTTGCTCTGAAATAATTTGTCTTTTTCTGCACAATTACATTCATGAATGATAAATTAAGTAAGTAACCAGTATCTCTAGTAATGCAATAAGATACAATAATATGATCATCTGCTTTGGACCAGTGTATCTGTACCGCACTTAGGCTAAGCCTGATGCCTGTGCTACCTGAGGTGAGGCAGCAGAATAGGGTGATATAGAGTGATAAAGGATGATGAAGTCATGGTGTTGGCTAAATCATTGCTGCTCTGCCAGACCTTATTTGGGCAAGAGAAAGAGGGCCACAGGAGGTGTCCAATGAAAGGGGCCATGCTGAAAAGTAACCAATAAATGTGCTCTGCTCCTCTCTTCAGCCACACCCCGATCAATCAGGGCAGCATATCAAGGACAGTGGCAGCTTGCAGTCCGCTGCAAGGCACACAGCAATGGTCCCTATCCCTGCCCAGAGAACCGGGTCGCAGAGCTACTAAGTTATGGGTCCCCTTTGTTTAGGCAGGCATGAGCAAAATAACAGATGCATTATGCACTTTTATCTGCATCAAGCTAACTGAAAACTCTGCTTTATGCTAAGTATAGTTCTGTCTGCTCAAACATCACTTTGGTGAAGGTAGCACTTACCCAGGGACAAAAAAGTCACAGTTTGAATTTAAATCAGCAAGTACTTAAGAGCCCATGATTGGATCATTATTACAGCTCAGCAACATTACGCAGCAATAAAGTGAAGTCAGCTGGGCACCTGAATGGTCAGGTTATCCCATCGATGGATTTTATCTTCCCTAATGGCATGGGCATATTCCAGGGTGAGAACACCAAGATTCATAGGGCTCAAATTGTGAAAGAGAGGGAGCATGAGGAGTCATTTTCATACATGAACTGGCCACCACAGAGTCTTGACCTTAACCCCACTGAAAGTCTTTGGAATGAGAAGACTTCACAGAGTGGTTCAACTCACCTATCATCACTACAAAACTTTGGAAAAAAGTTAGTACAAATCAGGATGAAAAACACATTGAGATGTTGCATAAGCACGAGGAAACAATGTCATGACCAACGTGCACCATAATCAAAGCCTTAAGTAAGCATGCAGTACTACATTATGTGCCCCCTCAAGTAAAGTGTTACTATGCCGTGTTTTTAAATCTAAGAATTTAGTATTTTACAATATATCAAGACATATTTGATGGGAACTGGAAAGGAGACTGCATAACAGGAATTATCCTTGAATAATTCCTGAAATTAATAATTAATAATCCTTGAAATTATTAATTATTAAAATTATCAATATTCTCTAGATGTACTATACTCTATAGGAGCAGTTGTTGGTGGCTCTCCTGTTAAACCACAGTAAGAGACAAGAAACATGCTCTGGAATGGAGATGCTAAACACTGGAAGCATCCAGAGAGAAGTCTAAGGCTGGATTGTAACGACTACAGTACTCTTTAGATAAGTCTGTTGCCTAGAAGGTTGACCTACTGTTAGGAACCCCATCTGAGTTTTATGTGCCAGTCAGTCAATGGAGATCACGTGGACATACTTGGTGTCACGGCAGGGTATGAGGGAAGGACGATCTCAGTGCAGCTTACAAACACTAGGTACTTTATTCAAACAGAGTTCAGACATACACAAACCTTAAAGGACCACGAGGGATCAAAAGTATGGCAAGTAGGTTAGGAACTACATGCTAGGACAGACAGAGGTAACGCAAGCAAAAGCATCTACTACAAACACAGAAACACTGGCGAATAATTCAAAGTCCACAATGACTGACTGAAGAACAGGGCAGGCACAGATATATACAGTTAACTGGCAGTAGACAAGAAACAGGTATGGACCATTGACAACAAAGCAAACGCTAGGGCTGAGACTAACAAGGATCAGGTGTGGGTCATTAACAATCACTAAAGACTCAAACACTAGGAATTCGATAATCAGCCACACTTGCTGGCCAAGCAGGGAAATGAAAGACAGAACAGGGCCGGGACTGATCCTGTCACCTTGGTTTCCTAAATAGAGAGCAGTCAGAGGACAATCCAAGTGGGTGAAGATAAGTACCAAATTATTCTGACACCCTAGAAAAAGAATTATAGGCACTCTTTCCATGTGTGAGGTTGTCAAGATTAATGCTTGGGTGTCAGGGAAATAGCCACCCCATTTACCGTGATGGAAAGATGGACATGAATGAATCACTGAAAGATAAAGCAGTTCTGATTGAGCTGGACATAGTTACATAATTTACATAACAATCTCGCAATATGCCAGGCCCATTGAGGCCCAGAATTAATTTGAATTACGGAGGAGAAAGGACAGAAACAGACAAGTCTAATGTTGCCTGGGGATTTAGTGCAGGGGGAGAAGCAGAGAGTCCGAGCACAGAGCCCTGAGGCACTAATTTGTCACGTAGTTACTCCAGCAGCTACCCTAGATTTTCTGTCCACATCATAAAGCCAAAAAAACTTGATTATACAAATGATCTGGGGATAAAATAAATTGTATCAAAATAAAGTGGCAGCCAGACACGTAAGATGGAATCTCTTCCACATACCTATATGTAACAGTCACACATTTCAATATCAGGGGCTACAGAACGCAATGGTGAGATTTACATTCAGTGCGCTATAAGTACCACCTGTTCTCTTGTCATTCCTGACATTGAGGGGAGTAAGCATCTGCATACCACTGCGGTTTTTGCATACAACTGTAAGGTTGGCAATTTATCACTGGGGTCTGACACATATGCAAATGAGAGGATGTATATCCAAGTGTGCAGATTACATTTTGCACTTTGGCTATTCATACATTCACAAGGTGACTCTCCTCAGACAAAACAGTCGATCGAGCACTCCGGGCTCCTCTGTGACACAGAAAAAGGAGGAATAGAAAACATATGATTGATTCAAAGTCTCTGCATTAGTCATCATGTCTGAGCTTCTGCAGAGGCTGCTGATTTGAATGTATTTAATCGGCACACGCTGTTTAATCCATTTAGCTGTCAGAGACCTCAGAACTTTTTACTTTAAAGCAAAAAGATAAGCAGAAATAAGGATGACACAATCAGTTAGTTAGGGTTTCTGCTTTGTTGAACAGAAGGGTGGTAGAATTTAGCCCTGTATTCATTATAGGGCCCTAGTATAATCATTTATTTACACTTCATTCGTACCCAATTCCTGCAGCTTTGGCACATGACACGGTTAATAGGTTCCTCATAATCTGTGCCAATGACCTTCTTATCTACTCCTCCAATATGGCTAACCACAAGGACCAAATAATCCAGGTACTCCAGTGACAGCAAGAGCACAGCCTCCACGCCAACCGGAGAGCAAATGGATAAGAACACAGTATCTACTATTCTCAACTAACCGAAGTAAAGAACAGTCTAGGATCTGCAATGCTTCCTGGGATAATCTAATTTCTACTAATGTAGCTGTCACAATGCCATGGAAATACCCAGGTTTTGCAAGGTAAGTAAAAAAAAAACAAGCAGAATCACTTTTTAGCAGCTCAGGAGGCTGTTTACTTCAGCATCAGCTGTCAGACAACGTGACCCAAAGCCATTTGCTGTGGAGGTTGATCCTTCAGTGGTTTGTGGGGGGGCCATCCTATCACATTGTCATAGCACACCCCCTAAACCATCTCCCTAAGCTATCTTCCTGTATGTTTTATTCCTACAAGCTTTCCTCTGAAGAATGAAATTATGATCTGGGTTACAGGGAACTGCTGGCTATAAAATTAGCTCTCAAGGAACGAGGGATGCCTGACGGGAGCACCTCCATTTGTGGTCTTGATGGAACAGAGGAATCTCAAATACATCGCAGGCTATCAGGCGGAGTCCTAGACAAGCCCGGTGGGCCCTTTTCTTCATTCACTTCAAACTCACTTTTACAGCTCACCCAGGTGCAAGCAGTAGCAAAGTAAACACCTTCTCCAGGCAGTTTGAATCATCACATACCCCTCCAGATCCAGGGACTATACTACCTTTTTTCCTGTGTTGTGGTTCCCATCAGATGGGCAATCATGGATGCACTCCAAAAAGCTCTCCATACTGACCCAAGACCTCCCCATCATAAATTGCAGTGGAATATATTACAGATCATATGACTTTACCATCATCCTAGTTACAGTGCATACTGTAGGTTCTTCAAGACAATGCTGTCTGATACCTCTCCCGGGACTGCCTAATGATATGGAGTTGTCTGGGTGTCTGTTTAATCAAATACTATATACGTCAGATAAAGGACCTCAATTTACATCTTGAGTGTGGAGAGCTTTCTGTGCATGCCTGGGTGTGAACATTAATTTATCTTCTAGTTATCATGC
>JAODKM010000039.1:31362818-31383521 GCA_026780845.1 Petrocephalus sullivani
TATTTTATTGTGTTACTTATGGTTAAGGTTAGGGCTGGGTAGGGGTTAAGGGTGTCATACTTGGGATCAGGGTCATGCCCATAGGAATGAATGGAGTGTCCCCATAAAGATAGGTATACATGGCATGTGTGTGTGTGTGTGTGTGCATGTGCTCTTCTCCCAAAGTTTGGCCATGATTCCTCTGGGTACTGATGATGCCCCAGTTCCCTTCTGCAGGCTAAACATGACGTTAGGTGAGTTTACATATCTTTAGCACTCATAATATGTGTGCTGCAATGGACTGGCATTCCATTCATGGGGTTTTTCCCTGTGCTGCCTGCAATAGGCTCCAGTCTTACTGTAGCCGTCTACTGGATAAGCAGTTGTGAAGATGGATGAATGTAATTTAAAAGCTGGAAAGACCTAACAGACATCAGCACAGGCATGGGAAACTTTTGCATGAAGACAGCATAAGCACAGTGCATGGGCTCTATTCCTTTCTGCGTTCTACTCTACTGCAGCCAAGGTACAAACACAGACCTTGCTTTTTGCTGGTTTTTATCATTACGTATTGCTCATTAGCTCTCTCTCCTGGTGTGCACTCCACACATCACCCCATCACACTGACTCTATGGTGAGATGGACCTGAGTGGTGGAAGAAGGATTCTACATGGTGGTTATGACTGGAGCTGCAGAGTACCAGCCAAGCCACACATTGAAAGTATGCAAGAAACAGCAGAAGATGCTAAGCGGAGAAAAAAATCTGTAAAATTTTCAACAAAATGCTGCGGAGCTGATTCTGCCGAGCACAGCCGTGTGACTCTTCAGAGGCCAGGACACGGGGCTTGCAGACAAACATATATGGGCACCAGTGTTGTTGTCCAAACTACATATCGCAGACAAGTTACACTAGTTTACACTTTTTCGAATACATGCACAATCTGTGATCAAATTTTTTATTCAAGAAGAGTTTTTTTTTTCTATTGGTCAAAACCTAAAAAGATAGGAATATATCTTGTAGGAGAACAGAACTGTGAGGGTCGTGCCCAGGCTCCTCTCTCAACAAAAGACCAGCTTTTCAAAGGTATCCATTCATAAACAAAACTTTACATATTTAATTCCAGGTGGTACAAAACAAATGCATGGCACCCTTCAAGTTTGAAACTGCCAGATGTTTTAGCTACAGCAGACACGAATGTGGATATCCTCACTCCCTTCACCGCTTATGACAGCTGCGAAACAGAATTTGTTATTGAGGTCTTTTTAGTACTTCCTGGATTTGGTAAATGCTAGCAGCATTTAGAAACAAGGTCCCTTCCTGGCACCGCAATCCTGATCCATTTTGTCATTTTGTCAGTTAGCATGGAGACTATTCTCAATTATCCGGTGAGAATATACAATGACACCTGAATGCATTAAGTTCTGTAAAACACACGTCTGAACCATATGAGACACATTATGAAGTCAGCTCTACTATTCAGAAGCGTATGCAAGTCAGTGGAGTGACTGGGAATTGTTTATATAACACCCTGCAAAAGAAAGACTCCTTAAAGACCCCGTTTTCAATAAAAAAATAAATAAATAACTCGCATGTACAGCCTAGAATGACCAGCAAGAAGAGTTTTATTTGGGGGAGGGCATGTCTTTGCCCGTGTCTCAGTGGCCCAGTTGGATTTGCTTTTCTCCTATGTCCTCCCCCCGTGTTGTTCAACACTGCTCAGGACTTTCAGAGAGCAGACCTTGCAGGTAACTGAGAGAGACAAGCTCTGCTTCTGCAGATTCTCCATTGCGGGGGAGGTCTTGATGAGTGCTCCCCCAGCATAGGAGGAATGACACGCTCTCCCCAGGGGGGAACACTCTTGTCCACTTGCATGTCAAAGAGAAGTAGCACACGCAGCCTGAAGAAGGCCAATGCTGAGGGAGCTGATACTTTTGAAACTTCCTACTGACATGTCATAGCCTGCCATAAAAACAGCGTAACGGTTTATTCTGTTGCAGTTGTTCATTTCCTTGTCTCAGCTCTGAGCAGAGCTGCTACCCGCGTTTGAACCTGCGAGCAGCTTGGCAGTGGTAAATGCGAAATGGGAAATTTGTCGTAGAAGATACAGTGCCGTTAAGATGCTCGCCCTTTTGAGCTCTTGCTTAAAGGGGCTCACCCGTTGTCAGTGCTCGGGAGCCCGACCCAGCCTTATCTCACAGTGCAATTGCTTCTGCAGTAGCAATGTCTTGTTCCTTTTTTTAACAGCTGTGCTGTGGTGGTCAAATTAATTGCTACCAACAGTTTAAAATCAACACAAACAGGATGAAATATGGCCTGCTGCTGCAAAGTGGGAGCAGTTGAAGGATATGGCAGAGGCATTGGGACATCGGCAGACCAGGACGGAGACGAGGACACATATTCATCACGTAATGTTTGAGTTTCCAAACCATCCATCTTCCATACTGCTTCTCCAGTGACAGTGATCCTGGGAACTATTCCAGGTAGAACAGGAAAGGGGACATCCTGAACAGGGTGCCAGTTCATCCCACACACAACAATGCACTAAAAACAATCTATAGACCCTAGTTCAGTGAGCAATGTTCTACTGGTCTACTGGAGAACATGGGGACTTGTGAACTCCACAGGGTGTGTCCGAAATCACATACTTTTATTGTATTGTATTTTTGTATTATTCTGTCTTAATGATGTTGTGCTGTATCACAACACACCCATGTAAAGATAATTGGGGTGATGCTGTTGTGAAATGCGCTACATACATAAAAATAAACTGAATTGAATTTGTTTGCTATACACTCATATGAAAAGGTTTTATATATCAGGACATAATAAAAATCATTAATTGATCATTTGCAGGTGTAACCACCTCTATAAAAGCAGAAGTATTGGCAGTTTGCTGGTCTGGAGCATTCAGGTGTGTTTTAACACAATGACAAGGAGGTAAGGCATCAGCAAAGAGGTTAGACAAGCAATTATTGCTGCCCATCAATCTGGGAAGGGTTATACAGCCAATTTGAAGTCATCATTCTACAGTGAGAAAGATTATTCACAAGCAGAAAACATTCAAGACAGTTGCCAATCTTCCCAGGACTGGACATCTTAGCAAATTCACCCCAAGGTCAGACTGCACAATGCTCAGAGAAATTGCAAGGTTTTAGAACCTGGTAAGGACCAGATGATTTTTTAATAATGTCCAGTTATGCAAAGCCATAGACCTGAAAAAGGGTATATTTTCTTGTTCACATGATTTTACAAAATTCAACAATACTGTGCAAGTATGCGATTTCAGGCGGATCCACAGAGTTTGTGGAGAGAATCAGACCCCCAGCCTCAGAAGTTGCCCACCCTCTGAGATACCATACTGCCCACTAGGTTTAAACACATTCTTTCAGTCTCCTATTAATGACAAATGGCTGCTTTCATACTGCAAGCAACGAGTTATTTAAAGCATGAGAAGAGTCTCGGTAACTACTGGGTAACAAGCCTGAATTAAGAAAATGAAGACCAAGGCATTAGAACAGAAATCAGGCCTAATCCAATTGGTAAGGATGGCAGGAGGGTACAGATATACACTTACAGTGTCAGTCAAAAGTTTGGACACACCTACCCATAGAAAGCTTTACTTGCACTATTCTCTACATTTTAGAATAATTATAAAAACATCAAAGCTATAAAATAACATATATGAAATTATCCACTGACCAAAAAAAAAGTCATTTATTGGGGAGGGGGGGGGCTCTGTGGGTTGGGACTCAAAAGGTTGCCAGTTCACATCCCTGGATTGGCAGAGTGATCCCACCATTGTGCCCTTGACCTTGGCTCTTAACCCCAATTGCTCCAGGGACTGGCTGACCCTACTGTCTCCAGTACTCCAGTTCCACGAGGTGGCCTCCTGGGATGCTTCTCCAGCCGTCTGGAAGGAGGTCCCACATATGCTGAGCTCTCATTGATCGCTTTTCCTTCACTGTCTGGTCAAACTCCTCCAAAACCTTGTGATGCAACATTCTTTCAATCTCCTTTGTGGGCGGCTAGGAGTGTCCAAACTTTTGACTGGTACTGTAAATCATAATCAGAACGTTTTTCCATTCTTTTATGGCATGTTCTGCTTTTTTAAACGCGGTTACAGTAATTCAGTGATAAAAGCAGAGAATTTTATCAGTTACACTGGAGTCTAGATTAAATCCATAAAACTGGGGCAGGAGTAGCATCGCATGACTCACATGCAGCTTAATCTGCAAAACCTCATGTCACAGACCAAGGCTGTCGAGGGCTCAGCTACATTTACTGGGTGGCGTGTTTTTACGAGATGTGATGGGGGGGGGGGGAAGCTGCGCCTCTGTCTACATGGCCGAACGCGGACAGCTGAGCTCCGCGTTTCCCTCGGCAGACACTCCCCGCATCCCCAGTCCCGGGCCTGCTTACGGTGTGCTTGCCCCCGGGCCATGACGGGCACGCGTGGGGGCAGTGCTGCAGAAAGGGAAACCGACGCCCCATTTGCCTTTCGCTGCGTAAAAACCCTGCATGCTGGACCAGACGGCCGTTCCCGTGGGAGTGTTGAAACTAACCCCAAGGCCCCCGCCACCTACTGCTTTAGAAAAGTTTCTCGCAGAGTTTGAGGGTTCTTTAGAGGATATAATGCACTTTTCATTTTCTGTCACATGTCCAAACGGGGACTGATGATTGCCCTCATGAAAAGTGCGCCACCAAGGACAGCTCACCTCCTGCAGCTTCCGGACCATTGTCTACCATTCTGCTCACTGACCTGCAATGGCTTCTATCTTACCTACCTTACATTTTGTTTTGTATCCAGTGTTTCAATTTATCCTGTTCAATAATCGCTGCGTATAAGATGGGAGAATGAACAGAATCACCTAAAACTGGAAAGGGAGTCTTACTAGTCAGTCACTAGGCAGTGGAAGACAAAAGCCAAGGATTTTGATACAAGTACAGGGGAAAAGTGATGTACAAATGCCGAAAGTGGTCTTGGGTCTTGACAGGGCTGTAACACTGAGGGATGGGTTGGGCATCAGCACATGTTCAATGATGGACAGAGAAAAAAAAAACATATGATCAGTCATAAATAGGGTGACCAGATAATCCAGAGAGGACTCCTTAAGCTAGGACAGGATTTGTAAGCTACCATTTCAATTAAAAGGACCTAGATTTCACTTAAGCACTTGTTCAGTCTCCTATAACCATGCATGTGTCACTAATGTTAATGCTAAACAGCTGGATGAGTCTTTAAATCAAGGAAACAAGCCATCTTATCTCATCTTATCTTATCTTATCTTATCTCATCTTAACTTATCTTATCTTGCCTATGTTGGTTTTGAACCATTTGAGCATATAAGAAAAGAAGAAAAACAAGAACTTAAAAAAGACACATTTTAGTAAGATATATTACTTTATATAATGTACTATATATATACTGTATATATATATATATAGTACATTATATAAAGTAATATATCTTACTGTGTATATATATATATATAGTACATTATATAAAGTAATATATCTTACTGTGTATATATATATAGTACATTATATAAAGTAATATATCTTACTGTGTATATATAGTACATTATATAAAGTAATATATCTTACTGTGTGTATATATATATAGTACATTATATAAAGTAATATATCTTACTAAAATGTGTCTTTTTTAAGTTCTTGTTTTTCTTCCCAGCCAAATGCCAAATCCAACACTAATAATACCGTGCTGATTAGCCTATGACGAAAATGTAACTTGAAATGCAAAGATTATAGACAACTCACAAAAAAAAGTTTTGTTGAGACTTTGCACTCTCGAGAAATAAAGATTGGGACACTATTTGGGGCAGTGGTGGCCTTAAGGTTAGGGCAGTGCTTGAAAGGTCTGAATTCCCAATCAGCAAGAGGACACATTTTGTTGTTGTGTGTCAGCGATGACAATCACATTCACCTCTCATTAGCAAGCAGAACTCCCTCGTCACCAGCATTTCTGATGTTAAGCTGGCACCTGTCAGGACTGCTTGATAGATTTAGCAGTTTAAAATGGATACTCCCAAACCCTCAAGACAACAACTGACAATTATTTAATTTTACATGTACAGTATTTATTTATTTGCTTGTTTGTTTATTCCAGATCAGCTTTTTTTAAATTAGTATTTTTATTGTTTGTTTTTCCCTAAATTATATGTTAAAACAATAACAAATGAAACAACATAAATATGCAGAGGTTCAAAACACAAATAAGACCAATGCTAATTTTCTTAGTTTAAATACATACTGTAAATGAAACAAATGTTTTTTCTTTCACAAAGTAGGTACCCTAAAATAAACATTCACTCTCCTTCCAGATATTGTGCCTACAACGCTGTAGAAACTGTAGAGAGGAACCTCTCATTTCTCTGAAATCCTCCATTTTTGATTTTAGGAAATAAGTGATCTTTTCCAGTCTAAAGCATGAAGTTATCGCCTTCGGCCACTGTGACACCAAAACAGCTTATTTATATTATAAATATATTGCATGTGAATGAAACTATTTTAAAGTAGGTCAATCCACCGGTACCCCATGTCCCATCTGGTCTACTGGTCTACACATCATAGACTGGTTCGTGAACATCCAAAGATTGGGAGCCCCAATACTAAAGGACCAAAAGGTGAGCAGCTATCTCGGACGACTTGCTGTTCCCAGGCCTTCTGCATACTGAAATAAGAGCTGGCTTCTTCTCACCCTGGCTCTCCCTTTCTGCCAATCTCTACCTCCACCAATTCTCAGTAATATCTCAGATTTGACAGCTTCTTGCACATAACTATCATTTTACCACATCGCAAATCTTCCTCCTGCTGAACCTCTGAGTTCACGCTTGCGAATAATGTGCCCAGCTTGGGTACGGGCAGCTCTAAACTCTGGCCTGCGGTGCTGTAAGCCTGTAGCACCATCAGCTCAGGGTTGGACTGATGTGTATGAAGAGAGCTCAGTCCCCAGTGAAGCAGCCGCACTCGGCTCTTTCCGCTGTATTGGTCTAGCCGCAGATTAGTTCTTCTCGGGCTACCCAGATCACTGCCACTCCTCCTGCACTTCAGGATGTCCTTGAATTCAAACCGAGCGGCTCCCTTGTGACAGACTCATAATGAGGAGCTTCTGTGGAAATCAGAACACCAAGCTGCAGATGGTATTGGGGTTTGGCCCTTTACTCCGTGGAATTTCCCCACAGATATGATCAAATAACAGATTTATCAAAAACCATTTCAGACAGCAGCAGCTTCTCTGAAGACTGACAGCCTGCCAAGTCAAAAAAAGGAAAGGAATTATGACTGACCTCTGGTTCCAGTGGAGTCACAGTTGCCATATACCATAGTATATCTGCTGGAAGATACCACTTTCCGCAGTACGGGGGGGAGGGGGTCTCCCCTGGTGGCTTAGGCCGTGAAGTGAAGAGACAATTAGCAGTGACAATCAAGCTTGCATGTGTTTTAGCTGATATGCTTTGGTGGTGGCTGCAGATTTTAACCAAACAGAATGCACATTATGTGGCACGCAAATTCAATGTCTTGCCAGTGGCTACTGACAGCCATTTTACTTTATGACATACTTAATATGCAGCGCTCTTTGTATCAGACCTGCAAAGTCTCACAGTTTTCCTGTGACTCGCGTTTCTTGTCCCAGTCTCTATGATGTGAAATGACTTTCACAGTTTTCGGGGCTGCGAGATAAGGAAATTGTTCTGTTTTTACTGGTGCTCTTTCGTTGTACAAAGAACCCTTTTCTTACAGGCTCTTTAGACAAATGACCTGCCTCCAATGTGAGCACATGCCCAGACAGTGTCTTCAGCTCTCCCCATGGCAGGGTGCCACCTTGTCAGCCTTCAGGTTCAAGAAGTTTTCTAAATTCTCCGGGTTATGCAGGACGTGTATCTTGGGCTTTTGGTTTATATATACATGGGATTCAGATTGCGCAACACTGACGGACTATGTAGAGCTTTACCAATCTTTAACAAAACTTAAATATAATGGGAGTAGTGACAGCTATGACTAACTATATGCATTACATTCGTTCATCTCCTCTGCAGGGTTGCAGGGGAACCTGGAGTCTATCCCAGGCAGTATGAGGCAGAAGGCCAAGGTATATCCTGGATAGGATGCCAGTCCATCACAGGGCACGCACACATTCATAAATTTAGAAGCACTAATTAGCCTAGTGCATGTCTCTAGACTCTGAGAGGAAAGCAAAGTGCATGGAGTTAACCTGCAAAACAAAGGGACAGCATCTCCTATGCATATGTGAGATGTGAACACCCAGCTGTGACCATATAAGACTATAGGGCTACCCATTAAGCCACCAAACCACCCACGATACATTATGCCATTTCATGAATACGTCATAAATTCTTATAGTGGTATATCTCAGTAGGCTGAGGCTAGTGCAGGTGTTAGGGGGAGGTATTACTATCTCAGTCCATTGTGGTAACTTTGCTTAAGGTTGTTGGCTAAAGTCCCAAGAGGGACCCTGTTGTGTAACCCAGGAGGAATGTATCTAACCGGATCTGCTCTAGTGAAATATCCAGCTGTATAAATGGGCATATATTTATGTTACTTACTGCAGATAATGTCAGCTAACTCATTAAATGTAGATTGTAGAGCACTTGGTCTGGGGAGATGGTTACCTGGGACACCTGGATTTGGTAACTTTCGGACCATATATTTTATATTTACAAGAATCTTTGAGATTACCCTAATGCTATTAGCCCAAAATCCATTGTCCACAACAACCCCAGCAGCACCAGTGGTCTGCAGTGCTTTTTACAGTGCGAGCTACTTTCTGAGAAGCTGCCGAGTCGCCATGGTGTCTTTCTCTTGGGGGGGGTTGGTTGGATTGGGAGGGTAAAAGGTGTCAGGATCCACTGGGAATGTTTTGACCAGTTGGCATCCCCTGGTGTAGACAATTGATTCTGCAGTTGATTTTAACTTAGACGTTAACAACAGGCTCCTACAGCTGTAAATTAGCAGGAACCAGCGGCTAACATCTGTCAGAACTGCTGAATCACCTCCCATATTTATTTTGACACAAACGAAAAAAATACCATATCTCCAAAATGATTATGTAGCACTCAACGGTTTTTACACTAAAATGCAGGAGCTACCCACTACACTGTGAGGCTAAATGGAATCTACCGTTTCCCATTCTTAATACTCAATGTAATATTTTGTGAGTTCTGCTAAATTAATAAAACAGGGAAAACAAACAAGAAGCTGGGGTTTTGCAGTCTTTAATACTACAGTAGACCCATATTTGTGAATATTAGGCCAGAAGGATAGATTATGGTGGCCCAAAGGCCACACAGCTCCAGGTTTCTGAGTATGATGGATGCCCCCAGCTAAGTTTCTAAAAAGTTCACATATCCTCCCCCTGCTTCCGAAGGTTTCCACAAGTTACTATGGTTTCCTTGCATAGTACAACATTGCAGTTAGGTACATTAGTGTTTCTAAATTGCCCAGAGTGCCAGTGGTTGCTCTGTGATGCACAGGCATCAGAGTGTCCTTAGCCAGGTGCATCCTGGGATAGGCTCTAGGCTCACCACAACCCTGCACTGGGTAAGAGGTTACGGAAAGATAAAATCCTAGTACTTCTTAAGCAACTAAGTTTATAAAGTCTGCATCATTATGTAAATTTCATTGCAATCTGTATGTATAAATTTATATCTAACTACATTTTTATATAATGTAAATTGATCATAGGTGTATAGGTAGTCTCTGACTTACGATGGAGGTGCGTTCCAATGATCATAACTTGAAAAAATAAGTAATAAAGTCGAGATGGGCTTTGAAACACCATAAACACAAAAAAAGAAAAATCGCTGTAACACTGAGACAACTGAACTCTTGCTGGCGAGAGTGAGCCATCTCACATGGCGGGAGATGCGTACATCCTGGCAGCGTCCCAATGAATCGTGCCGCGTGTGCTGCTACGTTTGCCTGCTGCGCAAAACTTTAAATATTTTTTTTATTTTTCTATCGCTAACATCATCGTATGATCGAAAAATCGTATGATCGTAAGTCGAACCATAGTAACTCGGGGACCATCTGTATTCCATCTGAAGGGACTCTTGGTTTATAAACACTCCAATCCTAATGAAATATCCATCTGTTTCGGCCGTTCAGCCAGATAAGATCAAAAGTTAACATGATGTTTAAATGCAATTGTTTCATAAAACAATTAGAATTTCATAAAAAATTGAATTTTAATAAAATTATGAATGGATAATTCCACAAACATTGGCGCGTAGGCAAAGCATCATCCACGTTATAATTTAATTACATTTTCTCAACACATCCAAAATGAGAATGTATCTCTCATCACAAGCCATTCTGCCATTTCTGCCACCAATGTTCCACTAAAGAGATTTAATTACAAAGAAAACAACCAGTTTATCCAGTGCAGTAAAAGTTTATTTATCAATAATTTAAAAAATAACTTACATACTTCAGAAATTATACTCTGGTAAAACATTCTATTTTATAAAGTGAAATTTTTACAATTATTGCATCTTATAAGGTCTTCAAACTGAATTTAAAAATAACATTTTCAAAATGCCCTACAAAAACCATATGAAACTCATTTTTTATTTGTTGTATAAATCATACTATTTTAGAGAACATTCGGCCCATTAGCAAACATATTTTTAATCTTGGAAAAAATTATAATTCCTTTCCAATAAATATGACAGATCATCTACTCAATGACCCCTAATTAGCAGGCCTCGATTGCCTTTGATCTTGTTTAAAGGCTTATCTGACACAAGCTGGCTAATGAATACTAAACTATACTTTGAAAACAAGGTCTGTTTTTCCACTGGTCTTCTCTAATATAAATGGCCTAGCTTTAAAGTGAACTCAAGTATTTTGGTGAACATGAACTTTTACCATTACTGTTATGCATTTAAATCCATAATGTTATGCATTCCAAGTTTTGCATTTTTCAACACGACTGACTTTCAATAAATTCAATGTTGAAAGCAGAAAAGTATTATTACTAACAACAACAATAATAATGGATAATGTTATTATTGTTATTAATAATAATAATTCATAATGAATTAATAAATCATCATCATCCAATTAGTAGTAAGGTATGCAAGAGAATTGCATTTCAAGTGCATATTTTCAAACACCACAATCCAATCACATTTCTTGAGTCACTTTTTGCATATTTTATATGATGGCCCATATGGAATGTGTGAAAACCACCACTGGTGTCCTCTGAAGATAAGCATTCTCAGAGGGGAGGTCATACCCATGAGGGCTTTCCAGCTACCTGTCCTTTCTCGTCTCTGCGCGGGAGCCTTTCGGGGATCGCTTGCTGCGTGTCTCTGACGCGGGGTTTGTGCTTTTGTGCCCGTCACTGGCTGCTGCACCATTGTGGCTTCCCGTGCTGCTGTCTGAGTTTTTCCCGGAGAGATGGGCCAGGGTCCCAGGTTTGCTGAGTGGAGCACAGACCTGAGACACACAGCTGGACTGCTCTGGTTGCAAGGCAAAGAAGATGCGGTAGACTGCCCCCTCCAGGGGTGCGAGTGGTGAAGAGGTGGAACCGGTTAGCATCATCCAGACCTGAAGACAGACAGCAATACTTAAAATCAACCACGAAAATCAACCACCTTACGTTTGTGTTTTTTTATTGAAATAGTTTATTATTTTTTAATGTAATCCATTCATCTCTTCTTATTCGATACAGCATCCTGGTGAACCTTTCCCAGGCAGCACAGGAATCAAGGAAGGAGAAACCCTAGATAATAGTTTATATTTGTGTATTTGTCCCAAAGGCAATTTAATACATACAAACTTCAAGTCTGCGTCTTGTATCAGAAACCTGTGCAAACAGAAACATGTGCAGATCCAAAAGTCAAGTACATCCCTGAAGGTATGAGGCTACACTGATATGCACAGAGCTGTACGCATTTCTAAAACAATGTGTTAATACAGATCACTTTGTCCCTTCAGGCAGAGTCCAGTGACACACAAATGACTAATTCTATTCTTTTGCACACAATCTGACTAAATAGGGAAACGGATCAATTAGCTCTGTGGTTACATTCACAATATGGGATGAAACACTGCCCCACTCTCCCAGAGGTGACAAACCCTAAATATGTCATTTGCTACAGCCTGGATCACAAAGTTTGGCAGCCTTGCTGCACGCCTCACATCATGCTGTCACACAGTTGTATAAGCTGGCCTGCAGCATTGCTGTAATTAGCTACAATTATCCCTGATACCTTTGCCACTCACGTTCACGTTTTACTGTACACATAAATCCCATAACAGTCATCACTGACGTAAAACAAAAATGAACCCCAATTCCCAAAAGAGTGAGATGAAATAGAAGACAGATGCACAAACAGAAGGTAGACATACAGTATAGATGCATCCACCTCCCCGTAACGAGGGAAGGCTCTCTGGCAGCCCCGGACTACACTAACAAGATGGCCACACAGTCAGTCTAAATAGGACCGTTGTGTACTTCCCCTGTTTGGAGAAGACGGATAGTTCACCAGTAACTGTCCACCAGGACGCCTACTTCTTCAAAACCTGTCTGCTGCAAGAAGTGGTGCACGTAATGCCACAGACTGATGGATGATAGTGTGGACATGCTGGGAAATAAGAGCGGGCCACCAAAGCAAACACGCGGATTCCACAATGCAGGAGCCCATTCACAGCAGACAGGCGCTGCTCGGTTGCTATGGCAACCAACTGGAACGAACCGGCGGGTGGACAGAAAATATAGGGAATCTACAATCTGAATGCACAGGTTTAGAGACACATTATTAAAGCTGGTGCTTTTCAGGGCCTTTTTTGATATAGTTCAGGATGCTCATTTTTGAAGTCAGTGATGAAGAGAAGTAGAACCAAAGGAGCAAGGGGGCATGAAACATCAAATAGTACAGTTTGATTGACTGGTTTCCAAAATGTTACTAAATTTATTAAACATATTAAATCTCCATATGAAGTCAATAATAATAAAAAAATAACAAGGACTTAAAAGGAAAAAGGAAAGTTGCAGATGTTACATATTATACTATTTAGCATTAAGCCACAACACTGTTGATTACAAAAAAAAAAGCTATAATGTCGGTCAAAAGAAATAAACCCACAGAAAAGTGCGGAAAAAATCTGGCCTTTATATTCAAAAATTAAAAATTCAGTCTGAACACAATCTGACTGAATCTGAGAAGGAAAAATTAAACGAAAGCTCTTTTGTTGTTCAGAGAATTAACAGCTCGTAGTGCTGATGGGCAAACTGTCAGACCTCAATTTGAATCACAATTGGGACCCACTATAAACAGAATCACAGTACTGCCTCTTGGAAGATACCAGCCAAACTATTTAAACAAAGTGCTTAGTAACTCCCACATGTATGACTAACTACATACGTTGATGGAATGATTAAGAACGTCTTTACTTCTGGTTAATCAGGTGCAAAAAAAAAACCAATAAAAGTACAAATAGTCATACCTTGTTGGTGACCAGAAAGACTGTGTAAGCAAAAATCAGGTGGTGCTCCTTCACGGGAAGCCGGTGACTCTGCTGCAGGGTGAAGAGGACTGCTCCTATTAGGGTCACCTTAGTGGGGCTGAAAGAGGAATAATACAACTGGAGAGCAGGCTGAGCAAAGGAGTACAGGAACAAGCCGTCATATTGATATCTCGCTGCATTGATGTCAATGGATTAATGTGACCCAACTTAAAAAAAAAAAAAAAAAAAAACCTGAAAAACTGCACATTGCAGTTATTTATCCAACAAAAAAAAATCAACGGAAAATCAACAGAAATGCAATTTACACACGGTGCCAGGGGGATTCTTGAGCAGAATGTGAGTCCATCTGTCAAGAATCTAAAGCAGAACCCGAACGGGAGCTTGCAGCAGGAGAACGACCAAAACACTTGAGCAAATCCATAACAGAACAGCCTATAAAAGAAGAGTTTTGAAATGGCCGAGTCAAAACACAGATCTAAATCCAACCCAAATATTGCGAGGGGACTTGAAGCGGGCGCTACATATAAGAAAGCTGTCAAACATCACACATTTGAAGTAGTTCAGTGTGGAGGAGAAGGCCAGAATTCTACACAGTCAATGCAGGACAGATGGACAGTCACAAGAAATGCTTACATGAAGTTAGACTGGCTAACAAGGGCCAAAAGCAGCTACAGAAGCTGGGGTCACACCGCTCCAGAAAGTTGCATTCATTTTGAACTGTACATTTTCAATGTTATTTGTTATATTTTTTGGACTGAGCTGAGATTTGGATGCAATATGCCAGAATATTTCAGAGGGTAAACTTTTTCTGGACACACAAGTACAGACAAAAAAAGGTGTTACAGTCAATCCAGGTGAGGCTTTGACCTGACCTGCTGCATAAAATGAAGCCAGACCAGTTTGGTCACCTGCTCTTTACCACAATATTCAACATATTAATATATGATATTTCACGGTTGCCAACTTCAGTCAGCTGGCTGGAGTGAGATTTTCAATTTGAGTCAAAACTATCCCAACACGTTTGAGTTTGCTAATTTTAGGTTTATAATGAAATAGATTTAAATATAGATTTTCCGTAAGATTTCTTGCGTGAGCGTGAGATTCCGAAAGTGTGAGTGTCACACCAGATGAGTGAGTTGGCCGGTCCTTTTCAAGTGAAATATGGTCCAATCAAAAATGATAAGAGCAGCTTATAAGAGGTTACAAAGGGATTTCTACAGACAAGGGCCTTCAGTCCATATCAGGATCAGCTTATATTTTATGACCATTATCCAGAGAGATCTAGAAAATTCCACAAACTTGTTCTCATGACTGTGCCATTTTCCAGCCAGTCACAGGGAACTCAAATCTTAAACGCCTACTGTCCAAAAAGGATAACTTACTATGACATTTTCAGGAGTTCATTGGTCTCTGGTTTCCAGACTCCCCTAACTAGTTGCTCAAAGTTACTGATAAGCCCTCCCCCAGCACCTGGAAAAACACAGGAAAACATTACATTCTTCTTTCATAGCACCCAATTCACATTTTATAATACACATGCTAATTAAAATGAGTGAATTTCATTGTTGCTAATTTCAACCTGTTACTAAGCATGGATTAAACTGAATTAAAACATTAATTACACCAGGCAGGCAACATAATACACATAACATTTGTAAATGGGTTGAGTCAACTTTGAAAACAAAAATATAAAATGCATTACGCATCAACAATATTTTAAGTCATTAGAGAATTATATTGTCTCAATACACCTTACCGATGTGTGGGCTGGTAAACAACAATAATAAGAACTGCATGCAGCCTCTTTTATTCAACAACTTCCTCCGAGCAGATTACCTCTGGCCCAGCCAACAGCAACCATCACCAGCAGGCCATCTTTGTACTGCTTTTGAGCCTGCGTAACCCCTCCCAGGACCTTCCAGGTGCGGGACACCTCCTTCATTGCGGACAGCACCAGCCGCACCGGGAGCAAAGTGGAGCACCGGTATACGAGGTCTGCTGGGCAGTAGAAGACCAAGTACCTAAGAAACACGGGGCACAGAGACATGCGCGCAGATTGACTGGAAAGTGCAACATCATTTTTTACCAACGGACTGCCATTTACTTATCATATGATGACTGCTGATTCCTTATATACCTCACTGTGCTGTACTGAGCCACACAGCAACATCCTTAAACTTAAATGAAACCCCTTTTCAGCAACCATTGTATAGTATAATAATCTGCCACAAGGGGGCCAATTTGTATCCTGCTGAAATAAGTTCATCAAGCTGTAATATACTGCACGTAGAATAAAATAATAAAATGAGATAACAGTCTAGGCTGTATATGACAGAAATCACTGTTCACGCTGCAGATCGAAAAAGAGCCTATGGAGTGGAGAGTTTTATTTCTGCACCACTAGAGGGCGCCAAACACTAATATTACAGCAGAAAGAAAGTGTGAAGCCTTTGGAATCTAAGACAATATGAAACTGTCTTGTTTAACAAACAACTCACACATTTCTCACGGCCATATCATTCCTGGACAAATTTGTTTATACAATCATAGTCACTAAGGGGGGAAAAAGCACACGAACCTCTGGGATTTACCATATGAAAAGAGTCAGATGTCCCAAACAATTCAGGAACGGGTTTGACTTGTCACACTGTATTAAAGACCACAGTTTTGGTTACCTGTCGTTTACAACATTCTGTTCAAGTGCAACATGTCCTAATCAAAAAAAAAGGTTTCAGAGGACCTCAGCAGAAAAGTTTATTGGACTAGAAACAATTTCTAAAGATTTGGGCCTCCATCAGACCAGTCAGGCAGATACTTTACAAATGGATAAAAATCAGCACTGTTGCTACTCTCCCTTACTGGAAAAACAAAATAAAAACAAAGAACCTGAGGGTGAGGAGGAAAACAGCTCTTGTTCTTGATAATATCTCTGTTCAAGAGTCTATATAACAAACACATGAGGGATGTTCATGGGTGGCTACTACAGAAAGAGTCCAGTGCTATACAGAAGCAAAAATGTATTGCTGTCCTTTGCTAAAGACCACCTAGATGTTGCACAGCACTACTGCAACGATGTTCTATGGCCATATTAAATTTCTAGCCATGTGTTTTAATAATATTAGGTATACTGGCTTGGCATTTTGCTTTGCTGCCTGTCTGACTGAATGGCTTGCAGGTAGACCAAGTGAATTTTACTGGAAAATTCTGCAGGAAAATGTCAAAGTTTGGCTGCGATCTAAAACTCAAAAGAAGCTGGGTCATGCAACATGACAGTAATCCAGAGCACAGCAGTAAATCAACAACGGAGTGGCTCAAACAGAACATATTCTGTATTTTAGAATGGAAATTGGAGAGTTTTGAATTGAACTGAAGTCCTGGCTTCAATCTCAGTGAAATTGTGTGGAGGGATGTGAAGCAGGCTGTTCATGCAAGGCATCCCAAAAATGTACACAGTTAGTAGACCTGCAACTATTGAATATTTTAACATTCAGTTTTTGATTATTCTGTAGAATATTCTGAATTCACTGTAGGAGCAAAAGGTGGTTTGATGAATGGTGCAAACGGCGTATATTACACAAAATGGCACATACTATCTTTTAATGCACAACTACTTCCAGTTGTTACATGGTGGGTCATGTCCTTAATTATAAAAAAGTCTTTATTACAATGAAGGAATGTCAACATATCAACGCAATCTTGAGTTAAGCCCCTTTCCTACAGCCAACTGTGCTTGTAGCTGGAAATAAACATGGTGTTTAAGGGGGCAACACACAAGTAAGAATTTCACTGTATTCCATACATGTGACAATAAGACTACTGAACTGAGGTCTAGTCTAATAAAAGTTGGCTACTACAGATATTTTTATGCAATACAAGCTGAGTGATGTCCTGAAAAAAGCTATTTAAATCATTCTGAAATATTTTGTTGCCTTTAACAAAATATTGTCTTATAGCTAAAAAGAGGCATAATGACATTTCACAAAGTGTAGTTTGAGGACTTGAGTACACGAAAGTGTATTTGCATACTCCAAAGTTCACCCATGTATCTGACAGTGAAAGTAGAGATATATCACATATATTTGCACATTTGCCTTCCCCCCAAACCCCGTATCAAGTACTTTGTTATGTCGGCAATTAAGTACTCCGTAGTCTGAGGACAAATTGACAAAGTAAACTACTTTGCGAGGGCTATAACTATTACCTATACTTTCAAACTCGCAAACTAACCTCATGCTGCACTGGGACTTTTTGGTTACGAACACTCTTCGGCGCACACTGTGCTGTCGTGCCGTGCCAGTTTATTTTTACAGACTTCACAATGCACATAAGCACCCTCCCCCGTGTGAATGTCACGCTTCGCACTGTTTTTGCCGTTGACAGCCCGCTTGATTTTCTTGCCTTCCCTCTGCCATTTCTTCCTCTCGGTTTTAATTAACATGGCGCTAACTGCTGTTGCTTCTACTCCGTGTTAAGAACACAGAGAGAAAAGGGAAAGTTCTATAATTCTCCAATTTGCGTCAGTATCAAACTTAAAAATCAAAATAAATAAATAAAGCTTTTATTTTTAAATGTTTTGGAATTATATTAAAATCACCCACGTTGCTCAACAATTGAGAGGCAGACGCATATATAAGGCAAAGGTTGAGCTCCAAGTGCGAGGTCAGGGCATTTATCTGGCGCACCAGGAGCATTTTGGGGGGTAAGGGCTTTCAGGGACTTACCGGACACCTGGCTATTCTGCCAGGGACAGGATTTGTACCAGCAACCATATAATCGTTTCATACTGAGAACATACTGACATTCACACCCAAAACTGCTGGTGAAAATGTTTCCTACTATGAGATTTAACAGATTATTAGCACGTATTGCATTTTGCACCTCAAAATCTGAATATAATGCATTTTTAAATACTAAGAAAACATTTCAAGATACAAGACATTGAGTAAAATTGTTAGGAAAAAGTTCATACTAGTTTACTAGTATACTAACTTGTTGCACAAACTTGTAGCACCCAATCAGACTGCTGTTGACGAAGTCCTTTTTGTGCACCCTCTGGCAGTGAACACTATGAGGAACAGCTCCATAGGACACTTATACTATTCATCAGACATGACTCAGCATTTTTCATTACATTCTTCATGTAGATTCATCATGGCAGTTGGGAATTCGCCCATCCGACTGGCTCATTTCCTATCAACCAATGGCACGTTCAGATTATGACCACTTACATCACCGCGTGACGTACACAGCTTAAGGGTTTGCTGCTTTGCGCTTACCTAAGCCTGCACTTCCCCCAGCCCACTGCACACATGGCCTCTCTCTCAGAACTTACTCACACACCACAGAACATTCACAGTTCCTCATAAGCCCTACACAAGCTGTCAATAACTGGTAGGCGCACATGTCGCACGCTCCCCATATTGCATAGACCGTAATGTGCTCACCAGACGACAGAGGCCAGAAGCACGCTGCCCGTGTTGGAAAGGGGAGCTACGGACGGCTGAGCCAGCATCAGCCCAGAGAGAACCGTCCCACCGAAGCAATGCAACATGGCGCTGAACCAGCAGGCGAACGGGCTCCTCCGGGCCACATCCACAGCTCCTGTGACAAAAGGGAAGAAGCTTTTAAAGGAAAACAGCTACTTGAGGGATGACTCAATGTGCTCCCTGCACACACTGTTGTGTGTACATTTTATTAGATCTATAAATCAAATGAGCAGACAGAGAAGGCCTTTGTCACCCCTACTGGCTGGTCCATAGGCCGAATTACCCTCCAGGGACACTAAGAATGGTGCCGTGCAGGGGCACCTGCGCCATACAAAGCACTCCTCAAAGTTACTACATGGTCTGAGGGCCATACAATACAAACGTACAGCACACAGGCAACCCCCCCCCAGCAAGAAGAGGGGCACAACATCATCATACTGCAGTACACGCAGACACGTTTAACATTTACTGCATCAAAGCAGTCAGGTATAGGAGTGATTATTATTATAGTTGAGAAAGTCTGAATGATACTGGAGTCTTACATTTCTGAGATGTATGCATTTCTACAGCATTGATATTTCTGCAATTACCTACATACACAGAACACGATCATAGTGCTGCTGTATTTCACACAGCTTGTGCGACCGCATGTGACACTTCAAGTTTTCTTGTTATTAAACTCATATCGCAATGAGTTCGCAGCAAAGTAGCATTATAGGACTAATTAGTATAAAAATATGTACATAAAGTATTTACTACCACCTTGAGGTGATATTTTCTAAATGATATTTAATGATGGTCCTGCAGAACTGGAGACATTGTAACCCAAATATTCATGAGAACGCATTACAATTTTACAGTTGATTTTAATAGTGGGTGGCGAGGTAAATGGGCAGTTATTCAATATGCTTCCACACCTTAAGGAATGTGGAATTCATTACATTCCTGATTCTGTTTGCATATGTATGTGTAGCGTTTACATGCTCTCTGTTTACTCAAGTTTCTCCCTGTACAAATGTACATGTGGTCACACATACATTTCATTGCGGGGACCAAATTAACTCAAAAAGAAAACAATTTCATAAAAATATCTGTAACCAAACAAAAAAATTAAAAATCCAAAAGTCTTCTATTTTGTTTGCTCTATTTAGGGTTAAGGTTAGGGCTGGGTAGGGATTAAGGTTATCATAGTTGGGATTAGAGTTGTGCCCACAGAAGTGAATTGAAACTCCCTACAGTAAAGATATGAAAACAATGCGTGTATTTTAATATTGTATTTATTTGCTTGTTTTATACAGCAATTGCAACAAAATGCAAAACTTGTCCACCCTGACACGGAAATAGTCCAGTATATAACTTTAAACAAAGTTCTCAACAGGAATTTGCTGTGTGACGTTGAGCTCAGGGTGAAACTTGCTAATCCAGTAATCCAGTCTATATATTAAGGCCACAACCAAAACTGCAAGCTTATGCAAATGACAATTCACGATGATTAGAAGTTAGGTTGGGGATAGCCGATAAGTTTGAAAAATTTGAATAACACATTTTATACTGTATCAACTCAATCATATCTTAGCATTATGGTTCCTTCATCTTCCTTCCACCGTGAGTAATATAGTCATCTTGTGATTTTACGCACACACACATAGGCAAGGCAAGGCAAGGCAAGTTTATTTATATAGCACATTTCATACACAAAGGTAATTCAAAGTGCTTTACATA
>JAODKM010000039.1:31395519-31410209 GCA_026780845.1 Petrocephalus sullivani
AAATTTCAGTCAGTTAACTAAATATTAATCATATAACATGAGTTTTATGAGGTCTGAATATTTATATGTAAAAATACATTATAGGAGTGTGTATATACTGTACACACAAACACCCACGTATAGTAAACATGCAGTTCTGTTGCACTTACCGGTGAGTCAGAGTGAGGCAGCGTAGCTTGGCTAGCATGTAAAACAAGAGAGCGAAAGGCAGAGAAATGAACTGATAGATCACTTGTGGGTACTGCACAGAAACCCACCAAAGTGATTCCATTTTAGTTTTGGCACGTCAGTCGCAGTGTATTCCTATTTTGTGTGTGTCTTTGTCCCAGAGTCTTGCTGTAGGAATAGTGCCTGACCATTCACAATGGACTACTGGTAGCCCTGCTGGGATATTACCACCATCAGCACTGGAGGGAGAGGGTGCTGAGTCTTTATTACATCTCCCAAGGGACAGAACAATGTCTTGATTTGGCAAGCTGAATAACAGCTCCCCTGCGGCTAATGTAACGAGCCGTTACCATTTGCCAAAACCAGGTTTTGCTTGGGAACTGAGTCATCTTATTTGCCATTGCACTGGTTCTGCGGCATACTGTGTACACACCGCTATCAGTCTGTCCCCTTTCAGCATGTATCTGGGCAGGTTCCCATCTCCACTCCATTGTGCAATCTATATGTGAGCATGTTAATGATATGGCTGTTGGATTAATAATTGTTGATTGTTATCAAAAACATATCTCATAAAATGTGTGATTAGTGGATGTTACAGACATTAAGTGTCTGCAGCCATGTTGCATTTAGGCTCAATGTGTACAGTTACGTTTTTTGAAGATTTACACGGCTGGGCAGTTTGGTGGCATTGTTTTATGTCCTCACACCCTGAGGGGTGTGGATGTTCTATGCTGGCTGTGTGTGAGGGGGTGTGTATATATTACACTGTGGGGGGCAAAAACTGAAAAGTGTCCAAAGTCTTGTATTTTGTTTGGTTACGTATCTGGTTAAGGTTAGAGCTGGGTAGGGGTTATGGATGTCATAGCTGGGATTAGGGTTTTCCAGTAAAAATGAATGGATGGTCCCCCCGAAAATACGAATACAAAACAGTGCTTTTTTTAAAATAAAGTTGTCAAAACCACCAAACACGCCCCTTGGTTTAATGATCACATCCACACTTACAAACAGGAGTGCTGCAGATTAGAGTGCAAATGGGAGTCTACAGATCTACAAGTATTCAAGTTGGCATTGGCCGACAGCCTGCAATGTCACGCTCAGCCCCGCCCTTCGTGTTTTCCCCCTGTTTTGCCCTCAGGCGGGGCTTGATTGGTTGCACCTGACCCTCGTTGTGTTTGCCTCGTGTAGTTTGCTCTGCTTGTTTCCCTTGATTGGCTGCCTCCTGTTTGACCCTTGATGTGCTGCCCTGTTTTAGTGAGCCTGCCTTCATGGGTCGTTCATCCCGCCGTAAGCGTGACATGCAACCACACAAGCAAGCCCTAAATAGGGTGTGTTCAGCCTATTACTCTAACCGTATTGTTCACAATATAAATTACCCTCATTACGTTTTTAAGATTATACGTAGCTCATCTAACAAATAAGGCTTAACCAATGGTACCAAGTAACATTGGTAGTGAACATTTTCTTACAAACATTAGACTTCAAACGTGTTGAAATGGTTCACAAATAACACCTGACTGAGTTAGAATCCCATGGAGGGGTGACATTATAGATGTGACCTACAAACTGTAACATTGGGGGTGCAGGCTTCTGGACCCTACACAGGCCTGTGTGGAGAACTGACTTACTGATGGACGTTGGCTTTGCCCTTCAGCAACTTTAGTATGCTTGGGGGGGGGGGGGATTCTTAACATGCTGTTTTGTTTACACAAATGCTGACATGTCACATGGCCAAATTGTTTATTTTAAGCCGTGTAGAGTTTATCGAGGATCAAGTGTAAGAATCCAGTTTTAAGTAGCCGTTGAGCAACCAGTAATGACATTTCATTATGTTTCCTCAATGTTCCCTTTCCAGCACCTGGTACAAATTCAACCTGTTGTTCCCTCATACTTTAATACTCCTTTATTCAGTTTAATGTACATTTCTTTCTTTTCCCCAACAATTCATTACTTCTATCACTCAATGGATTCAATTTGGTAGAAGAGTAACTTGGCCTTTAGTCTCGACCTGAAGAAACCAACATACCTCTCACATTTCAGGAGTTGTGAAATACGGTCAACATCCGCACAGCCACAGTAGCGATACTAACCACTGAAATGTGTGTTATAAGTATAAAAATAAAACAGTATCAAGTGCCTCCCCACAACCCCAGAAGGTGTGACCTGGTGCAGATCCAAGTGCCTAAGCCAGGACATGCCATCGCTTAGGAGGCCGGTATGATATGAATACATGCCTTCAGGCATTTTCCCCATTCTCTTCCCACTTATCTATTGGCTGAAAACAGTCAGTCAGATGATTCCACTGCCAAAACGGGTGACTTCCCATTACCCACAGGCACAACTTTCCCCGTGTCCTGGTAAGTGAACACAAATTACACTCAAAGTATCCGTGCCCCAAAAGTGCCATGTTTTCCACATCGGCCGATTTTACTGCTTATGCTGTTTATATTGCTTCATGGGTCCTCAGCTCCCACACTGAGTTAGCTGAAAGGCGTGTGTCACAGCAATGGAATGTTTTTCGATTTCCCGGGGAGCACAAGATTGGACAGTCTCCATAACACCTACCACCCTCCTGCACACAATTACACAAATCCTGCAGCTGTCAACCAACCATTTTCTCAAAACAAGTTTGCATCAGATATGAAAAGTGCTGATGGTTTGAAGAAGTTCCTTCCTGAATGTCTACATTATGGTTAGGCTTCTTCTGCTATTTAAGAGTGTTAAACTGCAATGAACTGCCCCACATTGACTATAAGATCCCTCACTATCGTAAACATTCTGGAAATTTTTTTTTATCTAGCTGTAGTTACATAAAAAGCTTTAGTCTACAAACTGCAAACTCAGCAAGTTACAGGACCTGTACAGGTGGATGCCAAGGCAGACCAAAAAGACAGTTTTCCTTGTGGACCTTCTGGTCCTGAAAAATGGATATGGATGGAGAACAGGTAGATCCTGACAATGCAGAGCTAAAACCTAAAACCTGACCAAGCTGATGGAGGACAAGCAGGGAACCTGGCACTGAAACAGAGAAAGGGCGCTCGACACATACTGTCCAGTAAACCATGTCAGCTTTGCTATCTGGATAAAGGCAGATTAAGGTCTCTACTGATGATACAGCTATAAGATCTAAGAAGGCCAAAATTAGAGAAGACCAAGAAGATTATCTGGAAGGACGAGGTTTGATATTTGATATTACTCGGTTTTCCCCGAGTTTTTAGCGGATATGACGTTATTCTGAGTTCCGAGCTCCGGCCTCCAAGGATAATGGAACGCACGATTATTTCTCAGTTTCAGAGCCAGCTGCAGGGGTCTGTAGTCACATTTCAGAAGGATGGTTTTCTTCATCCTGGAAGGAGGGAATAAAACAAAGTAACTAAGAATGAATTCCATTTATTTTTATTACAAAATTCTTTGGCTTAAGGGCCACCGGTTGAACCAAAACAATGTTAGGTTCCGTTTCGGTTTTACACTTTTTGAACACGGGGCGTAAGGGAGGGGGGCAGTGTGTGTGTGTGTGTGAGAGAGAGAGAGGGAGAGAGAGAGACGACATAGCCTACAGATAATTCACGTTGCATGATGCTGCACAGGTTGTTTTCTATGTGAGAACTGAATGCATCTGGCCGAAATGTACAACATATATTCACAGCTTCGCATCACAAAGAGAGACTAGAAATGGCAAACCAATGCGGTAAATTGCTGCAGCAGCCACATAAGCGTACCGTATTGTCACCGATGGAGAGGATAAGCCACTACTGCGTGGCACGCTAGCTGTCGGGTGTGTAGCTTGTTCGGCCGCCTGCATCTGGCCACCATCCTGCCACTTCTGCAGATTACATCGCTGTCGTTTGCAGTAGCGGCGAGGTCACATTGGCTTGGGTTGTTTGTGTCCGTTTCGGTCTGCATGCAGAAACAAAAAAACTGGTAGAGCATTTTGTTAGTCCTCTTTGCCATCAGAACATCTTTAAATAGCTATTATTAATAAACAGCCACTGAATTGTGCATGGCTTATCTGAGGTGAGGGCTCAACGGGCTGTCACTAACCCGATATACAATCAACAAATACAAAGTAATTTAAAGAGTACAATAAGACATATTTTTTTACTTTTTCTCCTCACGTCATGAAACTTCAGAGTTTCCATCCCAACCGTAGGCACCCTTTACATCCCATGTACATTTACCTATGAGTTATATATGCACAATACCCGGATGCACCACTAGGCGTCTCTGGTTTTTGTAAAATACGAGACATCTCCACAAGGGTTTTCTTTTATTTTGCGGTGAAAAGCGGAGCTGCTGTGAATGCAAATGTCACCAACTTTCTAATGACACCGGCCAGTCGAGGTTCATATCAACAATTCACCAGATAGCTATAGTGAAGCACCAGCCTTGCCTCTTATGTGTCGTTAACTTTATTATGTAGACTTTAACTTTACGGATTTACAGGCTAATTTCGCACGCAGCATTTAGTATTTCTCAGCAAGACGGATCACAGATGCGCGCATGTGCGAGCACTACATGCTGTCTATAGCATGATATTATTACGTGATGCATCGAGTTCCTGGAGCGCATAAAACGACCACAAAAAAGAGAGTGCAACTAGATGTTATCTTAAAGTTCCTTGAACTCTCTCGCTGGCAGGAGAGCCAGACGGGCGGCCGGCTGCTGCAGCCGCTGCGCAGAGGCGAGCGGAGAGTCGCGCCCTCCGTATTTATACTCAGCCGGCACGCGAGGCGGCTGAAAGCAGCTGTTTGCCGGGGGCTTGACGCTGCGTCACGGCGGCCTCGCCCGCTGATTGGCTGCCTCCCGCCTAATGAGGAGGCGTATTAGCGAGTCACTTTTTAAGAAGTTGCCAGAGTTCTTTGTCGGGAGTTTCGAGCATCGCCTTGGGGTGACCGGGGACAGTAAGGGACATCTGCGTGAGAGGAGAGCGCTTATTTCGCGTGGCCGTCACGAGGCTGAAGATGCAGAGCTGCGCGAGGTCCTGGGCGCTCGTGTGCAGGTCGGCGGGCGTCCGCGTGCCGCGCTGGGGCGCGCGCGGCAGGGGCCGCTGCCTGGCGCAAGTGCGCGCGGAGCCCTTCGGGAATAAGGACGCTGCTGTCGCCGCCGTCCGGGCTTTTGCGGGTTCCGCGGTGCTCCACTCCAGGCGCATCGAGTCCATTCTGCCCCGGCATGACGATTTCTCCGAGAGGCACATTGGGCCAGGTGACAAAGAGAAGCGTGAGATGCTTGGTACTCTGGGTCTCAAGGTAAGAACATTGTGAGTAAATATAATTTAGGAGGTAAAGAGGCACCTTGTCAAATGCTGCTGCGAGCAGGTGTTACCGCTTTGGTGGCATTGCAGCACACTTGTGCAATTTATATCTTTCGTTCTCTCGTTTAGCTGTTGAAACAGCCAAGATGCTTAATCATGCCATTATGTCAAAGTAAACGCATAATGTGCGACTGTCTTAAAATAATTTTTAATGAACCCGTGATTTAAGTGTGCTGGATCTTTTGAAGCATTTCAACCTCCTTCCGAGCTAACTGACGCTGGACTGCTTTGTTTTCAGACAATTGATGAATTGATTGAAAAAACTCTTCCTTCCTCCATTCGTTTGCAAAGAAGCCTGAAAATGGATGACCCCGTCTGTAAGTGAGAGTCTCGTTTGTGGCCAGCCTTCCCGGGCGTGCGCACGCCATCATCTGATCGCCTTTCCCCGGAATCTCAAGTAATGTTTCGCTTAGGCTGATCTCAATACCTGGAGCAGTTATCAGAGACACTTGCTTTTAGATTTACTTTCAGGCGTCTGTGATGCTTGGAGGCGAATAGAATCCCCAAACGGGTGTTTTAGGGAATAATGCAAATGCCGACTGGCCGGAATGTAGGTTGCACGCGTATTGTGAGCAGAATGCGGTGCGGTGACGGCTGCTGGCGTGATCAATCCGCTTAAGTCTTCCTTTGAACATATTTGGAGTTGTTTTTGCGAAATCCAGCGAGCAGCACCAATCTCCTGTGGGGCTGCAGCCGATGCTAATAGGATGGCAAGTGGGGTGTAAAGTTCAGCGCGGAGCGCTCCGGCGAGGCCAGTTTGATCTGGTTTGCCGCCGGCGTTACATCAGCTGCGCGGTGTGCGGTCGGGGCTCCTGCGGGCTCCTGCGCGCCCCTGCGCGCTCCCGTCCTCACACCCAAGTGCGCGCACAATTAACACAAACATCTATTCAGTTATTTAATTGATTCCGTCTAGCTGTTGTGCCGGACGCGACATTTAACGGGGATCTGAATCTTTTTTTCGTACTTTTCTTTGGGAGGGGATGAGCGTAACCTTCAGTGACCTGTCGTTTGAGACACGGAAGGATGGAAGAATGGTGTGTTGTTTTCGCACAAACCCTTTTACCAGGCACTTCTTATTTTTTTTTTTTGCTTAGGCAGGGAAAATAAAACTCCACAGTTGTATTAAAGATTAGCTTATCCTCGTTTACTCGCAACGATGATCAAAAGTGTAGAATTTATGTGGCAATCATGCCACATAGCGGGTCCCAGTGTTAAATGGGGCAGGATTTTTTTTTCTTTTGAACAAAGGGCAATGCTAATAACACATTGGATAATCAAATACTGCGTCTTATTCATTTTATTGAAATGGGATATCTAAATTCAGTGTTTTATTTCGGAAGACTCAGAGTCATCTTGAAATTTAGATTTTTTTTCTCTGTAATTGATGTCTTTAAATCACTGAAAGTACTGAGTAGCACTTTGTCCTGACGGGAGACTCTGGGTGTATCGTGGGCCTCGTTTGCCACACCGTGCTGTGCCTGACTTTCAGATCACCTTCTCGTCTGTGTGGTAATACAGTTAACTGGAGTTCAGTCAAGGTTCCTTTTTTTTTCTTTTCTTGCAATTAGTTCTGTATATTAGTTTTTCCCTCATTAATCTGTTTTTCTTTTGGCTTGTTTTTATGATGCCATGCATTAAACTGTAACATGGTAGCCAAAGGCTTTGTGTTTAGGTAATGTATTAAACTATTATAAGTTATTGTAGTTTCGCAATTTAGAAAGATCTTATTGTCAAGTGATGTTGGCTAGATTAACAAACTGCAAATGGTTCAAAGGTTAAACGTTTTAATAAGGGGCGGGTCTTGTATTTGTCCTGCTTAGCCAAAGCAGACCCACGTATTTCCCATTAGGACTGTTTACCAGCTTGAGGTTCTTGTACAGGTAGGTCTCATTTCTCCGGTTGCCAAGGAAATTTTTTTTTTTAAACGGTGCCCTCATCAAATTACGTGTGCTGTACTTTGTTGTCAGTGCTGTCTTGTCTGCGATTAATTATTAGTGAGAAGCCTAACATTAGGGCTTCCTCTGCTTCTGCAAATATGATGTCTCGGTTGATGTGCAAAGCCTGATGTCAAAGTCTGCTCTAGAAGAATTTTTGAGAAATGCATTGTGAGAGAATAAGCACATTCCATTCCTGAATGTGAGGCATGGGTTAGTCGGTGATGTTCCACCCATTGCAACCTTGACACTTGGAAGTAAACAAGTCTGCGATTCTGCCATTTCGTAGTGCTTTGGAATTTCTTTTAGGGCTTAATACTTTAAGCTTGTTGCACGTGACTGAGTAATCTTCCTAGCTGAGTTAGCATTGGGGAGCTGCTCTGAATATGGGGTTCGTTTGCAGGCTGCTTGGATTGGATGCAGCCCACTTTGGTCACAGGAAGGCTACACTTCTGCGTCGATGCTCTCCACCCCAGATGCCAGGTGGCATTATTGTGTTGTACTTTTCAGCTCACCTGATGCCAAAGAGGAAATTGTGGATTTATTGAATGTCTGTCATTTATTACTTGATACAGAAGTGCCCTGAGCAGTGTATTAATGTGTATTTGTTACTGTGTGAAATATGAAGTACATTACTTCCTCCTATTGTTATTGGGTCACCTGAGTGTTTTTTCTGTCCTAAGTATTTTTTTCTGTTGTATACAATGCTTCTCAAATATGATTGGAACAAAGTGTTCCTCCACCTACCCCTGTTAATGTTTATGGTTATGAGGGGTAGCACCTATACAAGCCAGCACAGGGCACAAAGCAGGGTAAAACCCTGGATGAAGATGAGGAAGATGATGTCTCTGAATGACCTGTTTCTCTTAAGGGGCTTAATATGACTTGTGGTCCAGGGGAAGTGGTTAGTCATTACAGAACAATGGTGTAGTGTCTTGCCGCTTTCCCATTTTTTTTCTGCTGGGTATTGTTATTATAAAGGCTGGGCTAGTGGACACCATGGCTTTTGCGCATTCAGCTTAAATCTGTCCTCCCCAAACAAAGGACCTCCCCCATCACTCTGTGCTGCAGAGGAATTTCTGGATCACGGAAAAAGAGCTGTACTGTGCCAAAGGGCCCCATCAGTTGGTAGTGACCCTAGTGACCCACACATTCCCATGGTCTAGGTCAGGGGTCGGCAACCCAGTTGGTTCATGGGAGTTTTACTTGCACAGAAATGTTCTGAGGGCAGAACAAGAAATGATTGGTTCAGAGAGAGAACCAATCTGATTGTAGAGGTGGTGGTTCCAAGCAATTAGAGGAGGTAGGACCAAGACATATGACTGGCTGGTCTTTCTTCCTCTAGTAGCGTGGACTTACCACCTCTACAATTTGATTGGTTCAGAGTGATAACCAATCATTTTTGTTCTGCCCTCTGAAGTGTAATTAATACTCCCACAAGCCCCCTAATTGAGAAGAGGAGCCACTTTCGGAATTTAAAATCTGAAAACCATTGCAGCCGCAGAATTTTACTGTAAACCAAAATTTATACTAAACGGTTTAACAACTTTATTTTTTCATATTCCGTCTTTTCTGAACAAAAATGGCATCACCCTAATTTTGTTAATTATATTGTTCTTATTTTTGAACTCAGTCAGCAGGTGTTCTGCTACTTTCCTAAGACCCTGAGGTACTCCACATCGGGGAAGAGATTTCTGTATTTTATAATCTTATGAGACGCCCCAAAACTATGCTAAACAATTCAGCAAAAAATTTAAAGCTTGCAATCCTGTTTGAAAATCAAGGTGGTTTTGTTCAGTCCACACATAGAGAAGCTATCCGAAGATATATAAAGGCACGAATACCATGTTGAACAGATATGTACATATTTTACGTTTGCAGCTGTGATCAAGCAGACATGTTACTCTGTGACAGCATACAATGTATCGGCACAACGTAATTTTTTATATACTATAAGTGTCAGGGGAACCTGATGAAGTCGCTGTGAATGCATATTCCTCTAACCACTATTCCATTCATCCATTGTCAATGATGATTCTTTTTTTGGCACTTTGAGAACTGCTTTTAGCTGTTAGCTTGTGACACTTATTTAGATTTAGTTTTAGGTTACTTTTCAGAGCATATTATGTAGCTTAATGAAAAGTGGTTCTGATTGGACCAGTATCAAATAAAATTAAGCTTCCGATGTTCTCATAGCACGATCTTAAGAAAAAATCTTAATTGCAATTTATGACAGATATTGCGATTTCATTAGCTATTTATTTATTTATTTATTTATTTATTTTAAACTCAGTTCAGTATTCACTATGCGTGTTTAAAAATACTAATTGAGCACAACCATACACTGAAATCTGAACTGCGCTATACATTAATCCATAGATAAGAATGGAAAAATATATTAATTGACTCCTCCTAAATGTATTTATTCTACCAAAAATGATATAGAACGCACACATAATAAACCATAGAAGAATTCTCTAGCAACCTGAATGTGGTAAAGTGATTGTATTTTTACATGCACATTTTAAGTGTCGCATTTGCAAACGGTGCTCCACCACTTTTTTACCCTTCCGGAATGCACACAAGGGTCAAATTAGCAGAGAACAATGACACATAACACTACTATCACAAAAGCCATGACTGTGTTAAGTTAAATAAAGTATTAAAAATAAACCAATTCCAGTAATAAAAATATTAGGGAATAATAGGACCTTTCTGTGAACAATCTCTGACCATTAAAAAAGTAGGTAATTCATTTACGGCTTGGCAGCAGAACCAATATTTTTCTGCACTGCGAATGTAACGTTTTCCTTGGGTTTCACGTATCTGTTGTTTGTGGGCGTATACGCAGTCACATTGGGCCACCTCTGATTGGTGAGCATGATTGGCATGCGAGGAGCACGGCACTTCTGATTGGTGAGACTGACTGTCACACATGGAGGACGGCATGAATTTGCAGAACTATGTTCATGACTGCTTTAAACCCTGGGTCAGACATGTTGTATTATGCATATCCTAAATCGCAGCCTTTGCGATTAGCTAATCGCGTTGTTTCAAATCACGATTTTGCCGTGTAATCGATAAATTGTTCGGCCCTACTGCATACTGTACCGCACAAACTGAATTTCGTTGGAAGCGTGCTACTTGACCGTCAGTGTAGTGCGTAGTTTGTTTGTCTGCATGCTAGCTTGCTTTGGAGTCGCAAGCAGACCGCCAAAGAAGCACAAGCAGCTCGAGGGCCACGTGTCGCCGACCCCCGGTCTCGGCCAAATGAGTGGAATTGTTGGATTGCCGTTTAATGTGATTTTTGTTCTGACCTTGACCTTCTTTTTGTGCTTCTGCTGTGACGCAGCATGGGATTAAAAGCTTAATGGCTCTTACTGTAACCCAGATGCCTGTAAGCCATGCTGGCACAAATAGGGCAGTAGAGCAGGCGCCAGATGCGCGCTGCCTTTGCCATTTCGGTTTGCCAGGCTTTTATCTTTCGGTAGGGATGAGAATAAGCTTCAATACTCCTTCAATACTCCTGGGGACTGTAACCCAACACCCTCCATACTCACTTCTGCTTATATGATAGTTAGTTAGTTAGTTATTGGTTGCTGTGCAGCTGGAATTAACTTTTCAGGGTCCCCAATGGTTGGCTGGTTGTTTTTTCTCTGAGAATTGGCCCTTCTCATAATATGACCAAAAGCTTCTGTCTGGTCCTTTTTGAGTTTCATTTTGAAGGGTTGAGCCCGATTTAATCACAGATCTGCTTTTTTTCCATGTCACGGGAGTATGGAGACCTGGATGTCCATTCTGAGAGAAGGGGGCAGTCAGGGGGCTTCAATATTAGGTTTTAAGTTTTAATTGATTATTAGACTTCTGCAAAAAACTGCTGCTGGTGTGTAAGTTAAATTTGTTCACTACCAGTTTAATGTACATGTTGACAGGTGTTATTAATAAGCTGTTAGACTTGTTATATTGTAACATCTTGTTGGGCATGATGTAATTCAGTAGTCTTTTGTACTGACTTAAGTTTTGTGATGGTTTCCATTGATCTCGGCTTACCTCTCAGTTGGCACTGACGCAGGCCTCTGTTGCAGGTGAGAATGAAATTCTGGAATCTCTGCAGAAAATTTCAAGCAAGAACAAGCTGTGGCGTTCCTACATTGGGATGGGTTATTACAATTGTTCTGTGCCACCGGCCATACAGCGAAACCTACTGGAGAACTCTGGATGGTGAGTCATTTCCTAACTCCCACATGCTGGTGAGTTACAACAAACCTTGTCTCACAGAAGATAACGGCTATTGCTGTACAGATAGGGCACAAATAAGTCACTCCAGTTATTGAGTTTCTTATTTTTAAATGACCTTAAGAAATAACATTCAATAATAAACTAACTTATTTGTAGGACACCAGTATGCCACATGGGAAAATGTGATTTTGACTGTGCACAAGCTTCTAGTTAAAGATTAATGGTCTTGTGAGCTCAAAATCTTATTCAAATGCGGTCTCATGACAGATCTTGGTAAGCAGCAATGTCGCTCTCTTCCATGGTGTGACCTCATCAGTCACAACAAAAGTCCCCACCTTCCCTCTTGGACTTTGTGCCAGTCTATTGAAAACCATGGGATTCTTGCATTGAATAGGACGTGTGATGAGGGTTTGTTCTGTTTCCCTACTTTTCCTGGTCTCTCCTTTTCTCTCAGGCTGCCCTCGTGGTTTGAAAAACTTATGGAAAAGTTGTTTTTGCCATTTAACGACCTAGATACTTGTATCTCAACCCGTATTTGTAAATCTCTACCCAGGGTAACCCAGTACACCCCATACCAGCCAGAGGTGGCCCAAGGGCGCCTGGAGAGTCTACTGAACTACCAGACGATGGTGTGCGACCTCACTGGCATGGCGGTGGCTAACGCCTCGCTGCTGGACGAGGGCACTGCTGCCGCAGAGGCCATGCAGCTCTGCCACAGGTGAATGACATTGGTGAGCAGTGCTGGCCAAGCCACTCACAAAAGTAATCCATCACAGACAAGTCCAGGTCCAGAAAGCAGAAATCTAGACCAAGGTTTTGTTTCAACCAACCAGTTGAGTACTCTGTGTGACTTATATTCAACTGGTTGCTTGGATTAATGGACTACTTTTGTGCGTAACTTCCCCAGCACTGATGGTGAAATAACTTCCAGAGTGCAGCCGAGTCGACTAAAAAAAAAAGTCACCCAGTCCTGTAAATACTGAAGTTTTGAATTTTTGCCATTCTCTCCCCAGGCAGAATAAAAGAAGAACGTTTTACATCGACCCTCGTTGCCATCCCCAGACTATTGCAGTGGTGCAGACCAGAGCCAAGTAAGATTAGTTGTTTTATCGCAGGAATTGTAGATGGTAGTACTAGTATGTTAAGGTTGATGTATTCTTTGCCCTGTAGATGTTCCTTCTTTCTTGGATGTTCTGGCCTCAAGCGTGATACCAATTCAAATCAATCATTTATTGGACGCTGAGGACAGGCATGTGACCCAGTGGCCATGCTCTCATTTGCCTGCACTAATGGGCTTTCATGTGATTATACTGCCTACTTGGCAGAAGTGGTAGGGCCTGGCTGAAAATGCCAGTGTGTTAATCTGCACATGATCATAATTGTGTGCCTGCTTCACTACCCACACATGCTGACCCATAAACGATGTTCAGGAGTTGATGATTTGGACTGACCTCAGGCATGACTTTGTCCTGGCAATTGTAGCTACATTGGAGTGAAGACTGTGCTGAAGATGCCTCATGAGATGGACTTCAGCGGGAGGGACGTGAGCGGCGTACTCTTTCAGTACCCTGACACAGAAGGCCGCGTGGAGGACTTCACAGGATTGGTTGACCAGGCCCACAAGGCTGGGGTAAGAATTATGGATTAGGTTCTTCTGCATGACTGTTTGACTGAAGTCATTCGAATGGCTTTCCATCCCTTAGTCAGTTTGTAATATATCTCCAGGTGATTGCTATTGTTATCGGGACAGGAGAGTTTGATATTGGGGGGCATCCCAACTGAATAATCTAAATAGCAAGGTCTTTTTTTGGGGGGGGGGGGGAATGGAGCCAAATTAAATATTGGGGTACGGGTTCCTCTGTCCTGGTTCAATGGGTTCATATTGGTTTTGCATTTCACAGTGAAGTTTTTTCAATATTTTTTCCAGTTGTGTTCTATGGTGTGTTCCTCTAAATTGGGTTCTTTGCTTAATAATTAACCTGATTTGATTGCTTTGTTGGTTATGTAAAATGTCTGGATATCTGGAGATGCTATGGGCACGATAGAGGAACACTTTCTCTCTCTGATTTTAAGCTATATTCACGTCTTTCTTCAGCAGTGTGCATTTATTGACTTGGAGATCATTTGATTTCTCTCAGTCTTATGGCAAGAGCTGCAAGCTTCAGATAGTTAATCTTGCTCCCGAAAGTCAGCCGATTTTAGCCGAGTAGTGGTGGGACAGCGGTATGCTAGGAGCGGTATGCTAGGAGCAGTCTTTTGGTGCAGGCTGACTTGTAATTCATTACTTTGCTGCAGGGGACAGAGAAGTTGCTTAAGGCACTTTTAAGGTTGGATATTTGTGTTTTCTTGCCTAACTTGATCCTTACTGGGACGGGTCTTTTATTGGCGACACAGAGGGCTTGTTGGGGTCCTGCCCTCCCAGCATTGGGCCGGTCAGACTGGTCATTACTCCTGTGCTGCGGGAGTGACGTCTGGCAGCTGACAATGGGGGAGCAGAGGTGGCCGTAATGGGCTAGGGGCTGCTCCTGGCATTCCGCCTATGATTCTGTGGCCTTGAGCCCTGTGCACAAGTCACAGGGGCCAAATTTTCTGGTGGGAAGCTTTGTCCTGCTGGTAGTGGTGACATTATTCAGTGACCTCCAAATTACTTTAGCAGTCGTCTGTTTTTTCTCCCCACTGGGGGCGGGGCACTTGGAGGAAACGGTTTGTTTCCTTCGCTGCATGGCAGCCTTTGGTTTCTCTCTTGATTCACACAACACAAGCGAAACTCAGCCCAGCTCATGCTCGGGTGTGTACTGCAGAAATGGAAGCCATGTGCATCCAGGTAGTCATTTTTTTTTCTGGATTTAATCGGAGAAGAAACCTTGGCATCTTTGATTTGTTTGTTTGTCGTGAGCAAACTAAGATAATGCTCAGGATTAGATTTGCTTTCTGGGATACAGTTCTTTTGGGAGGGGGGGGGGGATATAGAATAAAAGAGAGAACAAATGTGAGTAAGTGAAGAAAAAAGAAGGGGGACCGCCCAGCAGAAAATAACGCAA
>JAODKM010000039.1:31421467-31431749 GCA_026780845.1 Petrocephalus sullivani
CCTAACTCGAAAACTCCCTAAGTCGAATTTTTTTTTTGGTCCCATTGAGTTCGACTTAGCGAGGTCCGACTGTATGTGTGTGTGTGTGTGTGTGTGTGTGTGTGTGTGTGTGTATATATATATATATATATTATATAAAAATCAAAAAACATTCTCTGTGAATGGTCCCATTATACACAGTGCCTCTCTGTATTGCCTGATATACAAATCAGTTCAATGTATCTGTATATGTGAATGTAGCTACAGTAGGCAAGTTCCAGCTGAGCAACACCAGATGGAAAAGCCCGTTGCCCAGGGGTGGTGGTGAAGAATATTCGGTGCAGATTACTATGGTCACTTCTGAACTTCTGCTCATCCTCAGGATTTGTTGCTCATGAGTTCATCCTGGACGCGAGACCCTTTAAAAAGACAGCCAACATTGAGGCAGTAGATATAGCCAAGAGGTTGCAGGATTATGGTAAGTGCAGCGTGGATCCTACCCGACAATGGGGACAAAGCCGTGTTTGTTGTGTAGTTGTATTCTTACTGCACCCATCTTCCCTGCCTGATCCTTCACCATGTGTTGGGACAGGTTTCCATGCCCCCACCATGTCATGGCCAGTAGCCGGCACCCTGATGATCGAGCCCACAGAGTCTGAGGACAAGGCAGAGATGGATCGTTTCTGTGACTCCCTGTTGGCGATTAGGCAGGAGATAGCGGACATTGAGGACGGCAGGATGGACTCGCGTATCAATCCACTGAAGGTGTGGATGGAACATTAAAGTAAACGGAGCCACATGCTGCATAATGAATGTGGACCGTTCAGGAGTATCAACCGGATTTCACTAAAATGCTTATTTCGTAATTAAAGCGATTTAATAGACTGGATTATTTGCAGCTCCAGTCGGTAATACATTGTTAGCCATAGACAAGCTTACAACTGTTTCTTGTCGTGCTGCATCCCTTTTTTTTTTTAAACCAGCTGTGGGTGGTGAACTGATGTGTAGAACCCTGTATCTCCTACAGATGGCGCCTCATTCCCTGGCTTGTGTATCATCTACAAAATGGGACCGACCGTACACTCGCGAATGTGCCGCCTTTCCCTTGGTGAGAAGCCCGCTCTGCCATACTCATTTTATTTCTTTTAGTATTGTATGGTTTACAATGATTAACTGATCAGCCAAGAAACACGTACAGTCGCATTCATAAAGCTGAAATACTGTTGGTGTGTTTTCTCCCCTGTATATGAAACTGCACACATTACTTTGTACTCTGTTAATCCTCAGCCTTTCGTAAAGCCAGAGTCCAAGTTCTGGCCGTCGATCGCCAGGATTGATGACATTTACGGTGACCAGCACCTAGTGTGTACCTGCCCACCCATGGACGTTTACGAGTCTCCCTTTGAAAAGAAGAGGGCGTCCTCGTGACAGCTGGATCGATAGGGCGGGCGCGCTTCTCAAAGCTCCCAATTCTCCAGGCTCCCCCCCTCCCCCACCTCGTTTCACTCTTCCACAAAGTTTGCAGTGGGTACGCAAGATTTACATTCCATGTTGTACGAGTAATTGCCTCCGCTTCTCAAAACTAAACTAGAATCAATAGGCTGGACTTTTTTTATTTTTACACCTCTTTGTATAGAATTTTATATTTGTTCGCCTTTAAAGGTAAAGTCGTCTTAATTGCTGTGCCGTTTGTGAAATTACTAACACTTGCGGGGCTATTTTCTAATTTAAGTAAGCTGTGACTAAATAAATGTTTTAACGTTGTTTTCCCATGACTAAAGGAATGCTTCACCTGGGGAAGACATAGAGGCGAGGGAAAGTGCCACATTACCTCGGTCCCCTGGCCACTGACTTTTTCGGCAGTGATGGTAGCGTAGTAACAGCAGATGTCCCATTTCATAAGCTTGGAGGCTGTATATAAGGGGTGAGATGTCCAGAGTGCTGACCTTCTTTGCTCTAAGCTGCTAAGGGCAGGTGCGACCAGGCAGACCTGAAAGGTTTTATGTTCTGTCCATCAGTGTTTCTCAGACCAGTTCTGGGGGAGCCCCAGATGGTCCACACTTTTGCTCCCAGGGAATTTTGGAGGGAGCAGAAATGAGGACTGTCGCCCCCCCCCCCCCGAGGACTGGTTCGAGAAACATCGCTCTACATAACAGGAGACGTCACCGTTTAATTTATAACGTAACAAAATCCAAATGCACTAAACCATGCTCAATACACCATGTAGAATTTATTTTTTTTTTTTTTCTTATTGAAAAGAAACAGTCGACAGTTTTTTTCTTTTTCTGGAATCAAAATATTTAATAGATTCATATCAATTATACCATGTATAAAATTTGTGACTCGCAGAGAGCAGTGCGAGCCCTTGGTGTGACATGGAGGCAGAAAAGTCACCACATACAAAGGGCCTAATGATCGATTAAAATAGAATATGCAACGGAATATATAAAATTGACAAACTGCAAAAGGAATTTCGACGCAAGAAGGTTTTTTTTTCCTTTCATCTTTAAGTGCAATAAAAACGGCACAAGACTGATGGAGTGACGAGGCTTCCACATGACATATACGGGTGGGGGAGGGTGGGCGGCGTGGGCAAGAGCTATAGGAGCACAGTCACTGGGGGGGGGGGGCGGCTAGGTGGCCACAGCAGAGAATGACAATAAGAGCAGGTCTGGAAAAGGAAAAGCTGCTTTACCTTAAAGACAATAACCATTATATAGATCTCGACCTGGAGGGGTTAAATACACAAGTTCATAGGGATAGAGGAAGCATTTTGTGCATACATTTAAAATGGAACGAGGAACGTCTGTGAGTCACAAAAGAACAAGAGATCCTGAACCCCATAGCCACGTCCTGGTCCCTGAGGTTGGTCAGTGTCTTTGACCCTACGCACCTGTTCCAGGTGTGGTGGTGCTACAGAGAGTGGCTTCATCTCTCCCCATTCTCCTGACGAGGTGATCGAGTAGCAGGTGGCATTCAGGGGCAGGAGGGCAGGTTATGGGGCTAGGTGACCAACAGAGGGGTCTGTTACAGATGGCTGGGCATCGGGGACTTGTGCGTGCGTTGTTTGTTGGCGTGTGTCGCTCGTTGACGTACACCTGAGAGCTCACCGGCCCTTGCTGTAGCCAGGGAAGAACTGGTCCAGGAGCTCCTGGAGCGTCTTGTTGAGGAGCATGACGTAATCCTTCCCTAGGTCATGCCGGCAAGCAGGGCAGGAGTAGACCTCCGCACGGAATGACCTCTGTAGGCACGCCTGGGGCCAGGACAGGGTAGGAGGGCACAATGAGTATGAGAGGAAATGTATGGGGTGTGTGTGTGTGTGTGGTCTTAAAGGGCCGGGCACCTTGCAAACGTTATGGACGCAGGGCGTGGTGACTGGGTGGAACACCAGCTCCTGGCAGCAGACACACATGAAGATCTGCTCCACTTTCCGCAGGAAGTTCTGCACCAACGACAGTGAATCAGCAATCACTGTGACACTCAGCCCATTTAATTAAACCCTCAATAAGGGTAGTTATGAGGCATAAATGAAACTGCAGTTAACAATCATCCATCTAATCAGGAGAGCACAGTTACGGTCCCTGTGTAGACCCCCTGTAGTGGTGAGTATTATTCTACATTCATAAGTCATTACTATACCTCGGAAATGCATCACACACATCAACCACATGGGCATAGTGTAAATATTAATCCAATTGTATCTGATGTCTTTTCTTAACTCTTTGTATATATTGTATGTACACTATATGGCCAAGTGCATGTGGATTAAATAGAAGAATTGTCTAATTATGCCACAGCCATTGTTAACACAAGTTTATAAATAAGCACACAGTCGTAACAAACATCAGCATCAGAAAGGGGGGTTGACAGGAGAGGTTAGCAGCATCCCGCTTGGCACCATCACATGATGCTATCGTTTCAGCAAGTCAGTTTGCCACATGTCTGCCTTGCTAAACCTGTCCTGGTCACCCTCAAATGAAGTGACTGAAGGTCAAAATGCCTGGGTGCAAGTTCAGCTGCAAAGTGATGGCCACACAAGCTCTCAGAAAGGGAGAAGATAACCCAAGACCAATCCCACCGGGAATGTTCCAGCATCCAATGGAAAGCCTTCCCAGAATAGTAGAAGCTATTATAACAACAGAGTGTGGACCAGCTTTATATTAATATCCGCGGTTTCAGAATGAGATGATGTACAAGCTGGTGAACACATTCTTAGGGCTGTATAGTGCATCAGAACTACTGACAACCTGAGACAAATTCCCTGTGTGAACGTACTGGGCCAATAGACCCAATTCTGATGGAGAAGAACAGGTTGTCTGCACCAGGCTTGTGCTGCTGTAGACTCCAAGCAGCAGTGTTTAGGGATACAGCCCCAGCAGTCACTCAAGGTAAGGTGGCGTGTCTGGGCGTGTACGTCCATGTCAGTCACGGTCCTTCCCGGCTGCCCCAAACGGACACCAGAGCATGCTCACCGGCCCCTCCTTAAGGCAAGCCAGCGCCTCCTCCCACAGCTTCCTGTTGGGGGTGTCCTCACGGATCAGCACCAGCTGCTGCTCAGACAGCTGGAAGGACTCGCATGCTTTCGGTGTCTTGGCCGGGGGCTGCTTCTGGGCCGGGTCTGCGGTAGGGTCAGAGCCAGAAGCTACGTTAGATGGCTGATGGTAGCCACATCAAAAACCTTCCAAGCTATAGGTCCTGAACTGACTGTTCCCACAGCATGCTGACCAACTGTGATTAAACTGCTGTGAAATCTGCCATTGTGCTTACAAATCCCTGGTGATATTTATGTTTAAAAAAATAAAGCTGTCATAACTCACTGAAGTATATTAATTATACAATGAGAGATACCAGCATCTTACCATAAAAAAACATGCTTTGGAAAATATTGCTATGAAAAAGTGATTTGTACATTTTTATTTTTATACATTATATTTTAAGGTTTACTAAATGCCCTCTGCATGGACCCATCGCCTGAGTGTACAGAAGTCATGCTGTAGGACAAGCTGTAACTGCAAACACATATGAATTCAAAATTATTTTTATCGTCACACAACTAGGTTATATTTGCTACATTCCATGGATATGGTGCAAAGGGCTGCAAGCCACATGATATTCACATTAAAACCACAACTGCAAGTGTGGATGCAGCAGATACAGGCGATCTTATAGTGCAGTTGTTTTTTGTGAAAAAAAGTGTAAAAGTATGATACATATAACAAACACCATTAAAGTGCAATATAGAGAAAATGCATTGTGAAGCAGTGTTCAGAGGGACTACTCAGGGGTTAGGAGACAAATGTTCCTATAGCATGTGCTATTTGTAATGCAGTGCTGAGAGAAACCCGCCAGTGACATTAGCTGATGGCAGCCCCCCCTGCTGGTGCAGACCTCCAATGAAATCCGGGGGCCATCGGCTCCTTCATTCCAGAGAGAGATCACATTTTTAACCTGAATCACACGAGGGCCGCTGCGGGCTCCTACCCATCTCTTTCCGTTTCTTGGCGCTGTTGTTGCACACTGCTTTGTCCCCGGCTTCCCATGTGCCTTTGTCTTCCTCCACCTCTGCTTCCACCTTGTGCTTCTGCACGCTCTTCTCTGGGGCGCTCTTCCTCGGCCGGCCCCTCCCACCGCCCCTCCTGCCCCGGCTCCCCCTTCTGACCTCTTTCTTAGTCTTGTTGGCCATGGCCTCCAGGTAACCTTCTGGATACTATGGAATTTACATGACATTCCACAGATGAGAGCATCAAATATTCCCAGATACTCCCACATAATGCCACATATTGCCTGATACGCCCTGGTAGTCCTTGATTCTCCCAAATACTCCCACATACTCTGTGATACTCCCACATACTCTGTGATACTCCCCAAAACTCCCACATGCCCCCAAATACTATGTGATGCTCCCCAATACTCCCACATGCCCCCATATACTCTGTGATACTCCCCAATGCCCCCACATGCCCCCATATACTCTGTGATACTCCCACGTGCCCCCACATACTCTGTGATACTCCCCAATACTCCAACATGTTCCCATACAGTGCAGTGAACTTGAAGTAATCATAAGCTCATAAGCACAACCTTCATAGGTCCTGGAGCCTCCCTTACATGCCAGGCTGTTGTTAAGCTCGTTGTGGTCATACAAAGCCCACTCTCTCCACCACACATCTCTGTTTATACGTGATTATGCCAGGAATGGGAGATGCTAAGCGGGACAGCACCTACCTGCACAGACAGTCCCAGCTTCTTGATCCGCTCGGCCCCCTCTGGGGTCCAGGGTGCCGGCTCCTCGTCGTCCCGTCTCAGAAGGTACCGCCAAACCAGGAAGCCACATTTACCAATCTCAGGCCAGTATTTCACCACCTGTGGACAAGCGCCCATATACACACACACACACACACATTTCACAAGAGGTGATCCACAAAGAGAAAACCTGAGTGAGCTTGCACATGCCAGCTCAGACTGGCAAGATGACCACTATGGCCAGGACATTAAGGACTGTAAGCGCAAATGCTTATCTATCCATTTTCTATAGCCACTTGTCCTTTACAGGGTGGTGGAGGTCCGGAGTCTATCCTGGAAGCTATGGGCACAAGGCAGGGAATAACTCAGGATGGGGCAGCGACCCACTGCAGGACAAACACCATTCACACACACAGTCACACACACAGACAATGATTTAGGACTGTGGGGGGCTAAACTAGAGAACCTGGAGGAAACCCCACGATGACATGGGGAGAACATGTAAACTCCCCACATGTAGGGCTGAGATGGTGACTCGAACCCTGGCCTCCAGAGGACTGAGGCAACAGGGCTCACTACTGTGATAATAAAACCGATTCGGATTCAGAATTCTGAACGTAAATGACAGTACACCAAAAAGGGTTAGTGCTCTGAGGGTACAGGCAGGATCGAGCATTGGGGAAAAAATGCTGTATTGTACAAGCTAAAGCGCAGAGTCTGCTTAGGTCACAGCCAGCACCTGGCACGTCCAGGCAGGCTTTGGCACCTACACAGGTCGTGACCCTACCTTGTAGATGCCGTCATATCGGTTCCCTTCTTCGGGGGCATATTTGCTGATGCGCCGCCCCTTCGAGCTACGGACCACCCGGACCGGCTTGCCCGCTCTCCAGTTCCTGGACTCCGCCCCATCCTTGTCATTGAGAGGCGCATCGCAGTTGAGTGCCAGGGCCCTGCGGGACACAGGTCGCCCCATTTACTTAATGAGATTCAATCCCCATCAGCGCCAATGGGAAAATCTGACGTTTTAGCCTCAACCAAAATTGTCCTTTAGATAAAAATATTATTGATCCCACACATAAAATCAGTAAAAGACAGTGGCTAGTCACACTGAGCCGAATTAATCAGACTGAATCATGGCATCACATATGAATGACCTAAGCTAGCTTTTTATGACCATTTTACAGTCTAGTTCTTAAGATTTGTGTACAAATGAAAGGAAGGAAGGAAGGGTTAGACAAGTGTTATTCTAGTTTAAATGCAATATTCCTTTTTTACCCAAATGGCTTGATGAAGGTCCACGATGCTGATCCTACAGCAGGTATGGGAGTACCTGTTATAGTGGGTCAAAGTTTGGTCAAAGCAGTGCTCCCCAATGCGCTTGTTCCCCGACAGGTCGCGACCCCCGCTCCCCGTGTAGGTGAACTCGTCGCCCCTGTCCTGAAGAGTAGAGACAGAGGCGGAGACGGCCACGGTCAAAGACTGTGCATGTGAAACTCATATGTGCAGCCCACCCGTGACCACAAGACCTCAGGAATTGGGGTGTGGAGGGGGCTGAAGGGGGTGACCCTCCTGTTTTGCGTCTCTGTAAATGGCATGCTAAAAATAAAAACCCAACTGAATTTCAATTGGCATGTACATAATATACCTTTACCAAAAAAAGAAAAAAAAAGAGCAAGAGACAATCAAGCAGTAACTCTATTAACCTGGACCATCTGAAGACATTTGTTCTTTGTAATAAATGCCCCTGGAAATAGCTAAATCACTTTACCATGGTTGATTCATGTTTGGTAGGCTTGTAAATTATAAGGGAAAATCCAGGAAAATGGTTTTATAAGTGTATTTTTGAGGCTGGGAGAGATTGTTGTTTTTTTTTTTTACACATTATCTCTTAAGGGAAAATGGTGTTCGGAGCAGAGCATGTGAGCGCAGCGGAGCGGTGAGAATTTCCGCTCCTCGCTCACGAGGCTGTTGGCTCCGCCCACTCCTCTGCTCTAATTCGCACTAAGCCGCTCCGCTCAATACCGCTCCTTGCTCCACTAAAATTTCCTCCCTCCCGCTCCAATCGCTCCACGCTCGCTCCAGTTTTAAAGAGGGAGAAATAATCTGCATGCCTAACAACTGTCACCTTAAACGTTCGTGAAATATTTCGCGAACTCCATTTTGGGCAATTTGGGCGCTTTTCCTCCGCAACAAGTACGGTACTTTTGGTACTTTCCATTGACTTCCGGTCGAATACCAGTACCAAAAGTTCAAGTACCGAAAGTGACAAACCAGTTGGGGTACTTCTTTGGTACTTGGGTACTGTGGGGTGTGTAACTTGATTGGTTATGAGCCCGATTCTGAAACATAATGCGACCACCGTCTTGAAAAAAAAGTTACAATCTCAGAAAACAACAATGAACAAAGTAAAAAATAAAAATTGCGATTTAGTCTGAAGAACAGGTACAACAAGATCAGGATGGCATAACAAGGCATTTAAAAAATATTTAATTTACTAGGGCAGCACTGTATTGGTGAATTTCCAAATATAGCGATGTGATTTTGTTATAATAAATATTGGGGTATTTATAAAGCAAAAAAGTTAAATTTCTCACAAACCTGTCTGATCTTAATGTACGTAACTCACTAGCGATGTAAGAACTGCATGTGCATAACGTGCAAAGTTAGATTTAATATCCAACATCGTCCAGCTGTTTACTACAGCCATTTTTTTATTCAGAATTCAGTACTAAATGCCCCTCCTCACGTTGTGCTTTATTCAGTGCCAGTACCAGTTTTTATGCCAGTGGAAAACCAGCACAAAAGAAGTACTTGGTACTTTATTGCGATACCAACAGTATCAGAAGTTCGGTATTTCCTCCGGAGGAAAAGCATCCTTTGTGTAACAGATAACTGTACATAAGAATTCTGGGTAGATTTGGGCACGCATCAGACTCATGGTATGAGCGGTATCGGAGCGAAGTTGGAGCAAGAGAGAGTGACCGCTCTAGCCTCAATTAAAGAAAAACGCTCCGCACTCTGACCAAATTCCTCCCGTTCCGCTCCATGCTCACGCTCCGCTCACATGCTCTGGTTCGGAGTTCGAGTATTTCAGAGTTTGAACCACCTTCAGGAACAAATTAAGTGTGAAGTTCGAGGTACCACTCTATATTAAAATCAGAAAATAGGACCTGCTATAGTAGTGTTTCCCAACCCAGTCCTCGGGGAACACTGAATTGTCCACGTTTTTGCTCCCTCCCAGCTCCCAGCCAATCAGAAACACTAAATACCTGGTACAGATGCTGGGAGCTGAGAGGAAGCAAAAATGTGGACTGTCCGGTGTTCCCCGAGGACTGGGTTGGGAAACACTGTGCTATAGAACCAGACAGGAAAGTACGGGAGGGGAGGGCCGATGACCTGACCTGCCCTGCCTCAAGCCGCAAGATACCTACCACTTCGTCTTCAAAGCCTCCAGCCAGCACCAGCGAGTAGGAGCCATCGTTACTTCTGCCATGGATGCCGCCCACGTGGGGCCTGTGGACCCCAGCCTCACTCACCTGGAGGGGAAGAGGAAGCCAAAGCATGTAGCATATGCTGTAGACGCCTGCCTAATTCCCAGCCTGACATCTGCATCAAGGTTATCCCAAAGCAGCTTGGGGTGGAACTGGTCTAACCTGTACTCGAAACTTCCAGGTGGTTCCGACGGGCACACCTGGTATGGGCCCATAGTGGTTGGATGGGACAATGGTGCACTCCTTAGTGCGCCCCACGCAGGCCATTCCCTGCAGCACACACATTAGCAAGGAGTCACCGCCACAAGAAAAAATACACAATACTAAGATTCAAAGCTTTAGTTTGACAATTAAGTCAGAAATATGCTGCTGTGGCACCTTTTTGGTGCTGAATGGTGTTTCCCAAACTGGTCCTTGAGGAGCCTTATACAGTCTATGTCACTATAGCATGTACCTGGGGGTCCCCGGTGACTGGTCCTTGGGGAGTCTTAGACAGTCTATGTCACTATAGCATGTACCTGGGGGTCCCCGGTGACTGGTCCTTGGGGAGTCTTAGACAGTCTATGTCA
>JAODKM010000039.1:31436425-31461321 GCA_026780845.1 Petrocephalus sullivani
GGGGGGGGGGAGCGGGGGGGGGGGGGGGGGGGGGGGGGGGGGGGGGGGGGGGGGAGGGCGGGGGGGGGGGGGGGGGGGGGGGAGTAAGGTCCATGATGGGGAAGAGTAATACCCATGATGGGAGAGGGGAGCAGGCTTTATGGGGCAGGGGGTAATCCCCATGATGGGGGGGGAGACAGTTAGGCCCCTGATGGGGGAGGCATAATCCCCATTATACGGGGGGGAGGGGGGCGGGCAGCGAGCCTCATAGGGGGGCAGGAGGGCCTGTGATGGATTGGGGCAGCAATCCTCATGGGGGAGCAGTTAGGCCCATTATTTACATATTCACTGTACATCTATATAACATGTATAATATAAACACATACTTTAAAATATATTAATATTTTAGCCCATTAAAAGTGACAGAAAATTACTTCAATTTAATTTCTTTTCAGAGTGTTCAGTATCAAGTAACTGTTAAATATTCAGTGGTCTGGAATGATCCAAATGCCCTTATTACATTATGTAAATTATGTTAACTGAAGTTGAAAATGACACATAAACCGTTTAGTCGAGACAGAGTATAAACAAACGTCTCGCCGGGTGTCGCCCGTAAACAGAGATGAACTTTTCAACACGGTTAGAGAAAAGCATTTTATAAACACGGTGAAATCGCTGAATATGTTTCAAACCGTGCTTCAAAGCAAGCCCATCCTTAGAGAAGGATTTTTTGCTAATATGAACAGACAACAACGTTTGGCAGCCACAAACATGCTCATTTCCCTCTCATTTACATGCTGGCCATTTCTTGCATTGGCTTTTAAATGAATACAGCCATCCTGGATATCCGTCAGCAGACTGCCCTTACCGAAGCAGGAGTTTTGCCCGGACCTCCTTGTTAGTCCTGGAGATTTCGTTAAGAGCCGTGATCTCAGCATCGAACCAGAAGCCCCTCTCCTCAGGGACGTCAATGTTGTAGTTCACCATGACGACCTGGCCCAGTTTCAGCTGATCCCATTTGAGTAGGGTCCGAGCGCGGGGCCTGACGTATTTTGTGCACATTTCCACGATTCCGTTTTCCGGGTAGCTACAGGACAAATTACAGAAATACTCAGGAAACCAACGCAACATTCTGGAGCAAGAAGATGGTCTCAAAATTAGTCAATAAAAATTAACAAAATGACATGTAACTAGGGCTGCACTGATACTGATACTAATAATGGTATCGGGTTCCATATAGTACTCATGTACTCATACTCATCTTCGTGACAATCTGACCTGTAACTGATACCACATGATGATATCATAGCGATATCATTAAGGAGCAAAATAAACTGGTCCGCAAACATTTGTGTTGTGGAAGTACAGTAAAATTAACAACAAAAAAGCACACTGAACTGCAAACTGTAAAGGATCATTAGGAGGTACGAAAACAAGTTCATACAACACAAGCAGTCTAATTAAATGTCTAAAAACTAAGGAGTATGTCTTGTTCTTGACAATCAAACGTGAAGCCGTATTAGTGATACGAGGACTGAGGAGGTACCTGATGTAGACAGTTTGTGAGCCACCGCTTTAGATTTTATCTTTTAGACAACCTGTGATGGGGTGAGTTCCAGAAAGAAACCATCAGGACTTTGATCTTAAAAAAGAAATGATATTGATGCATCCCTATACATGGCCAATGAAGAAAAAAAAAACAGTTCGGTGAGAAAGATCCATCCAAAGTGACAGTGCTGGACTTAACCTGGGATGGTGGCAGCCTAGTGCTATGAGGCTCTGGTTATGGACCAAGAGGTCACGGGTTCAAATCTCATCTACCACCAGGGGGTCTCTGAGTAAGACCCTTACTCCCAAGTTGCTCCATGGAGATTCTAATTTGGTAATGTAAATCACCGCAAATAAGGGTGTCAGCAAAATGCTGTAAATGAGGTAACTTCAGACACTCTCCTTCAGTCATACTTTAGCTCAGGATACATTAAGACGCACTAATAGCATAATAGCAACAATAACAGCATCATCAGAACAGTCATCAGTTAATGCTAACATGAAACAAGTATGAGGACTGACAGAAACACAATAAAGCGGGACTGCTCAGGGCGGCCATGGCAACCAGGCCTCGCAAAGCATGCAGATGTGTGAAGGTCCAGTTAGGATGGCAGGGGAAACGAATATTGATCTGTCCATGTGAGAACACATCACTGAGACTAAAAAGGGACAAATCAGCGTGAAACACTGGAGGCAGCTTCCACGCATACTTGTTTCTATAAGTCCCACGAACAGGCAGCATGCACCTCCATCCATAATGCTTCTGGTCAGGCCGGAGAGCCGCAGTAGGCAGTCAACACACACAAATAGCCACATTCAGCCACTGCCTGGAACATTATACTGCAATAATACAGGATTGGTTTGCCATCACTTTGAGGTGAAAGGATATTAAGGTGTGGTAATTTAGATTGCTGGTACAAAGCAGCTTAGAAAGGGACCAAGGAAAGCCATCTTGTGGGACTTGGTACAGTAACAAAGGAAGCTGGGAATGGCTGTTTCATAGAGAGAGACTTTTCCCTCCAAGTTGGGCTCCAGGCAGCTAATACCACTCAAAGCTAATCACGGCGACTTGGATCATAATGACTGTATTCCACTAACCTTCACCAAAGTCAAATTTAATGGCCATTGTTACATTCCTCTACTTCAAAAAGACACACACACACACACACACACACACACACAGGTAGAGAGAAGTGTACTCATCACAGGCCCGACAACATTTTAAATGAAAGCTGATTTCTGCGTTTCCCCATTCAAGCTAAATATTCCCCGACGATGCTTGTCTGGTTTGCGGCAACTCCATAATCCAAGGCTGACAAACGGCAAACCGACACCTCCATGTGCATTACGGGTGACGCTGAAGGCCAGACAGCTTTTATCTAGCGAGAGCCGAACGTGCCAATCGAGGAAGACGGCCATTTTCTCCTCCCTGCTCGGTTTATCGCTCGCTGTACCCGCACATGGCCAACGCCGCCAAGCCCCACGAACAGGCAGCATGTACCTCTGCCGTCAGCAATAGAGAGATAATGGATGGAGACCCCAATAAACACACAAAACGCAAAGCCCGCCCCACTCTACTACTGTAAATGGATATTAGCGGGTCTATCAGTGGAAGGAAAGCCTCTCTTCACACTTGCAAAGAGCCGCAATGAGCTATTAATCTGAGCACAGATTAGAATGGCTCTTTCCCACACAATTACACTGTGTCAAGAAATCTTTCACGCAAGGGCTGCGTATTTGCTTTTATTCGATCATACAGTCAGCAACGGGTTGGCGCCCTGTCCTGGGCGATTCCCTGCCTGGCACGCCAGGATTGTGTCCAGGATTGATTCGGGACCCTTGTGAATCTGCATAGGACAAGTGGGTTTGGAAGAGAAACGGATGGATGGACAATTATGTTTGATACACATATATTATCAAATACTTTGATCTATGATGTATGAATGAATTAACTACATTTTGTGAATTATGTATATTAAACAATTAAAAAAGGTCTAGCCTAGATACTGTTCATTTCATTAAAGGCAGCCTGGCAGTTCCTATTTCCCACCATCCAGGGATCACCCAGCATTTACTCTGAGAGCAACTACTCTATCGTACATTTCAAAGGAAAAAGTACACACATTGCAAATCATACCGAAGACTGGGCACATCCACAATATCAATCAAGAAATCATTCATTTGGTGTAAAATTCTTTGTTTTTTGGCATATATATAATTTGAAAAACAGGGAGGCTTAATGAGTGGTTCAGCATGCAGCACTGTGTGGCTTGCGGGTCCGCCCCATGCCTCAGCTCCGTGTGTGGAGTCCCCATGTCCTCCTTGACTTGTGTGGGTTTCCTAATGTATGCGGTTAGGCTAACTGGGGTAACTCCACATTGCCTGTGGTATATTACTGTATATGGGTCCCATGAACCCTGACTGGGAGCAGTGGTTACCTAGTTATTTGTAACCCATCTGAGGAGAGGGCTAGGGGTGGCATTGTGGCCTCACACCTCTGGGACCAGGGCTCAAGTCTCTGCCATTGCTCCATGTGTGGCGTTTGCATGGCCATACACATAAAAGGCACCTTTACCTCAAGTTTGCCACAGGCAACACACAGTTAGGAAGAAGAGGAGCTTCCACGGGGTTTATCAAACAGCTTGTGAGTAGGACTGAGCAGCACCCTTTCTACCACAATATGGAATTCATGCGCATAAACTTTGCATTTTATACAAGCCAACTATCAGGCACTCGAGGGGGGGGGGGGGTTGTGACAGCACCTCCATTGCTGGGGGGCTGAATCCAGTTGAGGTTAACAGTCATCTTTAAAACTGCCCATAATATATGTCATATGCAAGTGACAATGGACTGGCATCCTGACTGGGGCACATCCCCGCCCAGCCTCCTCTTCTGCCCCCCACAACTCTGACCAGAAATATTTTAAACTTAACTATAAATCAACGAGGCAAAGTCACAACTTTAATTCATGTAGACGTTTAAATGCATACAGATTAAATTTTAAAATTCAGTCGCAAAACACAGATATCCAGGAACTCTTAGATAAATGGAAAAACCAGATGGAACTAAACGCCTTCCCAGACCGTTATATAACTGATACATTGAAAAGTATTAATATTATAGAATTACTCCTAAATATGTTTTGCCAAAAATGCCTGTGGACAACAGACAGTTACCATGTCTATTGTTGAAGGGTTTGTAAGGTGAAGGAGAGCTACTGAGGTTTTAAAAAGACGTGTTTTCAACCCACGGCTTGGCACAGCAGATCCACTGCACGATTCAGAATCCTTTCTGGCTTCATTTGGATTCCTCTGGGTCTCTGCTGAAGACTAAGCACTTTTGTCAATGCCAGAGAGACCAGTCCATTTTGCGTGCCCCTTCCGCTGCGCCTTCACTTTTCCCATGCTGACTCTCAACAATACTGGCACAGGGTTCTGTTTTTTTAATAATCAGAACATAAACAAGAAAAGGCACATATTAAAAAAGGCATTAGTCAGAGGAATAAGAGTTCACACTTGCACAATAACGTGCTACTATGTCTTGGCAGTCGATAGAGTGTCCATTCTGAAGGCACACAAACAAATTGCATGGAAATGATAAGTAGTTCTTACCTACTATTTTAACAAGCTCTAAATAAATTGTTTAAAGAAGCTACACTGGTATTAAAACAGGCCAAAGGCATCAAAAGGCATAACTTCCTGGTCTCAGGAAATGCGGTTCCAGCAGTGACGCACAGCAATCCCACAATGCACCACAACGCACCCTGTATGCAAACCACCACCTCAAGTAATAAGTCAAGTCATGAACACAAATACAGCTCATTCTAGTCACTGGATTCTTCCCTAAACAATATGGGAGAACACCCAGCGACAATGGTCACTTGGAATCATTAATAATCCACCCAAATGTGCAGTGTTTTGCATTTTGCTAAATGGGCCAAACATTTCCATGTGACACATTACATTTTGAAGATTAGAGACGTTAAATATTTAAAAACGGAGTAAATGTGCTTATGGGGTGGCTTTGCAGCCCCACAGCTATGCAGCTGTGGGTTTGATCTCCGTGTGTTCGAAGTCTGCATGATCCGTTTGTCAGCCTGGGTTTCCTCTGGATACTCCACCTTCCTCCCACAAGTCCAAAAGACACATGGCTGAGGCAGACCGATTTCTCAAACTGCCCAAATAAGCCCATATAAATATGTACCATGGAAATTTGTTCTCAAATTATACAGTGGATAAAAGTTAACAATAGCTTACATTTCTGCATGGGAAATGTGGCCCTGTGACATTGGGCATCACACACTACCATCTCACATCAGAAACATCAGCACAAGCTGCAGAAAATGCATGCTTCAGTGATTTTTCCTCTCAAGTTGATTTACATGACAACTTTAAATGTTAGACAGAAAATGCAGGATTAGGGCTATACTGATCCTGCCAGATGTGCTGATTTTCTTTTAACTCTTCACTTCTTTATTGAAATTATTAAGCAAACCATCTCATGTGGTGCATCATCCATAAATCCAACAGGACTGTGATCCTGTGACTTGCAGACACAGAAATTAGCAAGCCCTGTAGGGACCATGAAACCTTGGGACCTGGGATTACTGACCGACCAACAGTTACTCCTCAGAAAGTAACAGTTTCACCGAAAAAACCTCATATCGAAAATCACCACGAAGAAGGGGACAGTGAACCAAGTTCTCCCTAGCAACCATAAAACTGTTGTTTCCATGACAACCAACAACACCAGAGCACAAGAGGCTTTTAGCATAAAGTGTTAAAACAAATATGGCAGACAAAAGATGCAAATAATCATGGTACACGGCAGTAAGAAAGCTTCCAAAAAAAATAAAACTGCAATCCCCTCTCATTACAATTCATCCCCCCCCCCCCCATAAAAGATACCGCTAGTTTTCCCATCTTCTTGGTCATGGCTCCGCGGCCAGTGGAAGCTGTCGAGACCAGAATCGCAGGCCTGCCCAGAAAGATCCAAGGACGGTGACAAAACATGGGAGGAAAGCCTGGGGATATGCAGAGCACTGTGAAGGAGGTGCTCTCGTAGCGGAGGTCCAAACGGCGAGCCACCGCGAGATGTCACACAGGCGCCTTTAGCCAATCAAATGAAATGCCATGGAGAGATCACTGCTGCGTTTTCATTTGAATGAAGAACAGTTTCATAACTCATAAGCTAGCAGTTAGTATCTAGAGGCCCATAAAAAAACCAATATAAAATGAATATGGGCCCATAGCTGGCTCTCCCTCACTGGCACAGGGCTTTGCTTTGCTGTGTAGAGGATTCCGCCTGCCTTCAGGTCCCGTGACAATCGATTCACCACATTGATGACATTCAGCTGCTTTACACTGTTAAACTAATGAAACGGCACTTGAGGAGAAGCTGACTGAACGATTGGGAAAGCAGAGAGAGAAGCCAGCATTATGCCTTCGTGTTATAGCAAGGGCTGCAGCCATTCCCGGTCGCCCCCCCCCTTCACTGTCTATGTCAGTTAGAAAGATAATCAAATCTCCATTTACTTCAACTAACGGAGGCAAACGCCCAGCTGAGCGTTCTGTGTTTTGTTAATAACTGTTTGGATGGATGGCGCCTCAGTCCTACTCATGTATAAGGATCATGACATGGATGGATTGTACTGTAAAATACATGCCACCTTCCAACCACTAATCCCAGCCAGGGTCATCGGGAGGGGGGCAGAACTGGGCACAAGGAGGGATATACCCTGAATGGGATGCCAGTCCCATACAGACACACACACACACACACACACACACCAGATTTAACTATTAACAGAAGCAGATACTTGATATTCACCTCATTTTTACTTTTTCCTTCTGACAAAAATTGGCAATGGACAGCCAATTTGCTCTACAACTGGCTGGGATTCAAAACGAATACAGAAGATGATAAAATGCCGGCGAGCAGGCTGCAAAAACGCAGCATACAAGCAGGACACCTTGGAAGAAATAGCATGAAGCCAACATGTGTCTCAGATTATCTGGGTTTGTTCCGGCGGTGTTACAAAAGGACGTCTTCCGAAACATGCAAGGTGGATAGAAGAGGAACTGGTCGATGACAGTTTGGCCATCCTAGGTATCCTTTTTCTTGGCATCACATAATGCCATGAAACGCTGACTGCAATTCAGAGTTTATCTGTCCTTTAACATATCAGTGTCATATCAGCGTCTCTCCAATAACCACCATATTTCAAGGGGTAACACGCAAAGGAACAAAGGGTTTGGCATCCCATCTTGGGTTGCACAGTGCTGACCTCAGAGTAAACAGTTGTTGCACAACACAGCCATCTGTACTTCAAGAACTACCTAATAAAAATAAATGTGCGCCACTGAGATTGGCCCCCTTGACTTGACTGATGCTTCCCCATAAAGACAGTACTTACATATGTATTCTGCCTGGGTGCTGATGGTATACACCTAACCCAGTCCTCGGGAACCCACAGCCGGTCCATGCATTTGCTCCTTCCCAGCTCTCAGTAGTGGACCGTTTGGCAGGAAGCTTGGAGGGAGCAAAAACGTAGACTGTCTGCGGGTCCCCGAGGACTGGGTTAGGAAACACTTATACACTGAGGACCATGTATATGCTTAGCCCAGATTAAATTACAGAACAGCCAGGAGAACAGCATACACCTCTACTAGGCATGTTGAGTTCCTTACTGGCACATTTCTTCGGTACAAAAGTGTTTGATACAAAAGAAGTCTAGCACGGGGGCAATTGTACATTGTTGTTTGAAAATGGAATGTACCCTTTCCGTTTATGGAGGTGAACAGACACTTAATTATATGAATTACTATAAGGCAAGCATGGAGTAGTGGTGGTATAATGGTTAGAGAAGAAACTATATAATCTGAAAGGTTGCCGGTTCGAGTCCCTGACCCGTGAGTACCATAGAGGTACTGGGTGCTGAATTAGCTGCCCGCTGCTGTGTCACATGGGGTAAAGGCATAGAACATTTCATTGGTGTGTGCTGTGTCAACAATGACAGTTAATCAGCTTTCATCTCTGTGTAATTGTGCATTTTTCCCCGGAACAGTTTGTCCGTTTCCAGTGCATCACTCAACATAACAGCCCAACTGCATTGCACACTGCCCAACTGTGTATGCGACTAAATCGAACTTGCAGAGTTTGTTATGGGAAGGGAGTCTCTACCAGTGTATGTAACCACTTCTCACATAAACTGCAACAGGTGTCATGTTCACCCAACGAGTATCAATGTAGTGAATAAAGGGGGAGAAGCCCGCCCCCCCATTCTCGAACATGGTAATCGGTTACAGTTTTTCATTCACAATGGAGCCCTGAGAGAAAGCTACTGCTAATCTATCAACCTAGTAACATTAGCATGTAAACTTTACTGGTTTGCTCCCATTCTAACATTATAGCGTAATGGTAAAATGGCAATATATAGGTGGGTTTGTGCATGTGTGAATGGGCTATAAGAGAGCTAGGAGGGAGATGGGGGGGTCGTCTAAATGGGTGCTTCTTTAAGATCTCTCTCACCGTTTACCTACCTCATTCGCTTTTCTTTTCCTTGGAAAATTAGCTCATTTTATTACAACTTTCCAAGAGCATCTTCTTAATGACAAGGTAATATAGCCTATTAGTGCCATTAACTAACTGAATTCCATAATGCCTGTACGGGGGGGGGATCCGCATCCCGAGCGAGTCACCCCCGCTTTGGATTAGATGACTCATTGGTTGGATGTTGCCGTGGTGGCAGAGATTTTAGTGTGGCCACGGAGCAACGTTACCAGCAGAAACCCTGCCTGATGCTCAAGCTGAATAAACTATGTACACACACACACACACACACACACACAACGTAAGCATTCACACTAAGAACTCCAAACAGCAGGACTGGTCGAAAGAATTGGTTCAGGTTCAAGAGAAGGACCTATTATTTATTAGTAAAATTATTACTCATCCTCTTCATTGACGCCATCTTACACTTCAGGCCTCTATTGAGATAGTTTGTCCGGAAATAAATATGACCAATTTATAATTCCTGGTATTAGTGACGCACACTGATAATTAGATCCCATTAAATGACTTTCCTTCTCGATATGCTTTTTTAATATTTTAATTATATTTTAAAAATAAAAATGCCGAAACCAACCACCTGTAATAGCAATAGGCTACCTTTAACACTTTCATAAAGGCACAGTTACCCAAGTGTTAGAGACCTACAGTATCCATAAAAGAAACTTCAGCCGGTTTATCACCATTGCATACTTTGCGAGTGTCTTTCTTAGTTTCCTCTACTCCTCTCCTGTTCGTGTTTCTCCCAATCATTTACACTTCAACGTTTGAGAGACGGGTCCAACCAGAGATGAATCCCTCCTCAATGCAGCCACCCAGTAACTATCCTGACATGTCCTTAGAAGGGCCTGACGCAATTCTCGGAAATCCCATCTGGGCAAATCGCATGTCATTTTTTTGTACCTTCACAGTACTTTGGAGGTTTCCCTTCAGACCTAGATCCGAATGTGACAGGGAAAAGGGGGCACGAAGGGGACAGATAGTTTGCTTCCCAAGCGATTCCAGCGGTGCTTCAACCAAAATGCTGGTGCTTAGGTCTTTAAGGTCTCTCTCGCTCTAATGTTTATTTATAGCCCAAGAGCAGTGGTTCTCAAACCCCCAGACAGTCCAAGCAACAAAATGATCCCATCTTGAGTCCCGTGTTGAGAAACTGAAGTAGGAAACACCATCTGAACATTAAGGCAGACTGCAGACAGGATCAAACTTACCCATACCCATGGCTGTAGTGACCCCAGCCTAACCAACAGAGCCAAAAATGGTTTTCATAAGGACTACATAGGGGTACAGGCACAGGACAGGCTGCAGAAGAACAAAAGCCGGCAGAGATCCCACAGGAGGGACGTTCCCGGAAATGACAGAAGCTGCCTCGGTGAAGCACTTACTCGTCATATCGAATGTGATAGATGGTGGCCTCCTCAGCGGCCGGCCAGCCCGAGGTGGAGGGCCCGGCACCGGCGTTCACAGCCGGGTTTCCATTACTGTCCAGGGCAGCCCGGCCGCGCTCAGCCTCGGGCCTGCCATTAGTCCTTTTGCCCAGCTGCTCGCTCTTCCCGAGCGGTCCGGTGCTGCCACTGTGCCCTTTGGGCCCAGGGGTCACCTTCTCGACTGTAGCCTCGAACCAGGCGCCGATGCTGACGTCTTTGCAATCCACCAGTTCGTGGATCTGTGAAAGTCAGGAGGACACAGAAATATCAGCACCACATGCATATTTCACCTACACATATGGACGGTCGGTCGGTCGGTCAGTCAATGTAAAGCACATAGGTACTTCATTAGGCACACCTGCTCATTAATGTATTAATTCCTCTAATCCGCGAATCACGTGCTTGCAACTGAGCACATACAGCAAGCGTTGTGAGGCTCACTCACCACTTTGCTAAGCTTCAGAACAGTTCATTTGCTCAAGCTAAATGATTTTGATCATGGCATGATTGCTGCATACACATGTGATGATTCAAGCATCTCAGCAAGTGCGCACACACACACACACACAAAGCTGGATGACACCTGGACAATTCCTGGTAATTACTTCAGCCTCAGAGTCTGGTTTCACTTCCAGAAACAACAGGCCTACCCACTCGTCTGCAGGCAGACTCTGAAGGGTGAGGTGCTGGTTTAATTCCTGGACCATGACCAATAAATGCTGAGAATTTCTTAATCAGTGCTAAACCAAAACAACTGTCTGGGTCAAAGAACAACAAGTGTTGCTCACATAATCATAACTACAATGCATTGTGCATCATGTGTGTGTTTTGTTATTTAAAAAATGTATGCAGAGACCAACCATTTTTCTGGACCACAGGAGAAAAGCCACATGAGATGGCGAGAACTAGAGGTATTTGGCATTTTTTAATATGTCGGCATCGGCTGATATCCGAGTGTAGTACGCCGATTTACAGTCAGGCACGTCTGCGGGCAGCCCCGTGACCCATGCTGCCCCCTGTGCAGGACCCCAGTCAGAGCCGGTATGGCTGCGGGTTTTTGGGATGACCTCTCAATCAGCCAATAATAAAAAGCATTGGTTGCCAGCTCCTGTCCTGGGGACCCAGTCTTATTGGCTGATTCAAAAGTCATCCCAAAAGCCCACACCCACACCGGCTCTCCATGGATCAGGTTCCCTACCCCTGCCTTATACTAATGGAATGCCTTAAAGTTCCCTTAGCGGTTGCACAAAAGACTTTAAGAACCTAAGTGAGGAGAATTTAAGGTACCTCTGACTGTACCTTAATCGCAGCACGCCATTTATAGCGTAAATGAAGAAAAATTAACTCATCCCAAAAAATCCGCGACTAGATATGATCATGATCAATTGATCTAGCCTTATATATTTGACTGACAGTCGATTTATACATTTTATTTATACGGGCCGCGACATGTTTATAATTCATTATTTAATCTGGCTAACACTGGTAAGTTCGATCGAATTTTTGATGCAGAAATATGCAGACACATGCAGAAAAAGATATTCATTAATGCATTTAATGTAACTGAGATTTATTTAATCTCAATAAAAGACCAAAAATAAATCCATCTGGTTTTGTTAGCCTGCTTCTCTCTCTTTTCCCCCGCACTTTTCCGTAACTTCTAAGTTGCCACCGGTGGAAATCCGGCTTTTGTTTTTATTTTATTTATATTCTTCAGACGCAAAATATGTTTAATGTCATTGGCAATATCATACTTAAGGGAACACTCAACGTGTTTTGTGCAACCCGCCCCTGATCTTTCAAAGACCTATATATTTAACTGGTTTGCTATGCAGTGTTGCTTTGAAATAATGCGAATAGCCTACAGAACAGTTGGGAACTGGCGTAATGATAGCGAGCCGTTAACCAGCGCTACACTGTAAAAAAAAAAAAAAAAAAAAAATCTGTAAGAAAACAATGTACTGCTAATTTTCTGCCAGGACATTATCAGTTTTCTTATGGATTTTTTATTTTTTTTTTTAATTTACAGACATTAGCGGGTGTACTTGCACCCACAATGCAACGCCAAATTCAAATTAAAGGGTTAAACACCTGTGAAAATGTATACGGAAATTCCTTCATATTAACACAGTACATTGAGCTATTTTTACTGATTTTTCTTGCAGGTAACGTTAAGGATGGGTATTAAAATCATCATTGGCAGATAAGTTTGTGCGTTTATTTAAGTGTATATACCGGTAGTTTGTTTATATGTAGGGTGACCAGATAATCCATGTCATCCACTTTGAGCTAGGACAGGATTTGTAAATTTCCATCGTCTAGATAACTCATTGTGCACAACTGTGTGATTGTATGTGCATGTATGCGCTCTGCAGTCGAGCACCATCCCATCCAGGGTGTACCCCAGCCGTGTGCCCTACGATGCCCTGAAGTGGCTACTGGCAACCCTGACCGAGATAAGCAGTTACAAGGTAGATTGTTGGACGGTAGGAGGAATGGGGTATGCATACACGTACACGTACGGTCACTACAGCTAGCCAAGAACATTACCTCTAGTTCCCCCCCCCCCCTTTCTGAAACCCGTTAATTTCTGACAACTACTTCAGGCATTTCCACAGATCTAGTCTGTTTCCTGCACAGCTCACATATGGGTTGGTTCATTGCTTATAACTCATAAGACCTTGCTCTATTGGATGGATGGATGTTAAACTGAAAGATAAACGTTACAAAAAATGAATAGGGATGTTGACTGCTGGCAGAAACAAAAAAGCCAAGATCAGGAATATTCCTTGTCTGAAGTTACACAAAACAGCCTGGATGGCCACATGGAGCGGATGTATCAAAATAATTAGATATTTGATATTAATGCAGAATAGTTGGCACTTGCAATGTTAAATTGTACCCAAGTAGCTGTGTGAAACAAAAGTGCTCCCTCTACTGGTGCATGACTACAATGTCATGAGCACACTAGTGACCATTCCTCCCACAACAGAGTAACTAAACACACAACTGCCCCATGCACAATTGACAACTAACACTTACCTCCTAAGCAACATCATGTAAACAGTGGTTATTTATGGCCAAAATAATCAATGCTTAAATGAGTAGTATGATGTATTGTGTGCACCATGGCTGTAAATCTACACCAAACACCATTTCACTGGTAGAAGTACGAAAACGGGCAGCTTCACATTACCTTTCCTAATGTACTGGCAGAACTACACAATTCCAGAGGAAACCCTGCCATCATCTAACCCATGCATGAAGCCTCCATTGCTCAATTTATCAATCCCGTGTACAGTTGGGATCTGAGAAATGGATAGGAGGAGACCGCACAATGAAGAGCTACACATCAGAGTGGATGACACCAATGGACACTAACTCAGGAACAACTCATGGCATAGAACATTCCAATGAGAACAGAAATCGCTCCAGTCTACAAGGCCAATAACCTGATGGATCACCTGGTTCCGTTACACTAATAAGAAAGACGCACCTACTGTATACCTCCCCATTTGTGTACATATATAGGCTATACAAAGGGTTAATTTGTAGTGCAAACGTTAGTCCACCAATAGATAAGAATCTAACAGTAACCCTGGCTTCAGCGACAGACTTGGCCAACATGGCTATTTTGATATGAATGTTTGCAAGTCGCGTGACCAACATTTTGCTAATGATTTTTTTTTCCCCTAAAATCTGTAGAAAATGACATGCAGGCAATGACAAAGCATGACAGTACTAAGCATGCTTAGTTTTTCTGGGGTGTTCATTTTAAGAATCTCTTGGAAAGTAGGGGTTGGTTGTATAGTTGGCTTGTGACCTAGAAAGATAGGGAATGACACTCACCCATTCTTCTGGGATTTTAGTATCATTCACAAACAAATCATTATTCTCTCTTAATTGCCTAGAATCATACACTCAGTCTCCAGTTACTGTTACTGTCCTTGTATCAGTGGATTTTGTTTGCATTTACTTACCAGCTGGAAAAAGTGTCCACTAACCGATCAGCTGAGAAATCAGCATTTGTGACAAAAGAAAAAAAATGCGTTATTGAAAGAAACCATGAAGCAGAGGTGGGTCAATGTCTGTGATGGGATTAAAATGATGCAGGAATTCACCAAGCAAGAGGCAGAGAGCCTCCGTAGGGTTCTCAAAGCGTGCGCCGAGACTCATTAAGGCACCTCATCAATGGGGATTGTTTGGGGGGGTGTCTCAATGCAAGCAGTAAGCAATGCAAATGTCAGCGCAGACTGTGAATGAGGATCACGCCAACAGTAACGCGCTTTTCCCTCTGCTACAGGCAGCAGCGCTGACTCGGGCCGGCTGCCCGTTCAGCTCTCCTTCAAATGCCAAAGCAGTGATAGGAGACAGACGACTGTGCGGCAAAGTCTGGAAGCTTCAGCTTAAATCGGAGACACACTTCAGGTTCAATTTGATAAAATTTTATATATTGCCTTTCAGTTTCCCCAAAACACCCGACACAAGTTGACAAAGTTGCTATAACATTCTCATTAAGGCATTGAAAAAACACCACACACAAACAGGACAATGGATTGGCAGATGAGTAAATTAAATCAATCTAAACCAGGTCATTGTTTCTCTAATGGCTTATCTGGATGACAGGTATTTGAGTATGATTAAGGATCCTGCAAATGCCCAAATCATTCAGTAATTTGTCAGCAAATTCGTTCCACGTCTCCATAAGCACCACGTGCACATTGAGGCTCATTGAGGAATGATGGGAAGGAGGAGGACAAAATGAGATGGAAAGGAGAGCTCTGAAATTGAGAGTTCAGGTCCATCACTCTGCTTTAGCAAGCTAGCCACAACTCACCAGCAGCGAATCCAAACTGGAACATTATTTAGCAAAGCATGGCCAAGTAATCAGAGGCCTCATCGTCTGCAAAATTCTTTAAAAAATTCATTTAAATTTAATTCACAGCAAACACATGCCAAGCCACACCACAAAATCAGAGGAAGCTAGAATGTCCCATTTCACATTAAACATGTTGTTACAAATCTGACAAGCGCATCTGTATATATAATACAGCAGGGAGAGGTAGCTCTCCCACCTGGGCAATGAAAGAGGTTTTAGTGTCATTAACTTCAACAGCACTCAAATATTTCAGTGTAAAAATGACAGGGGCAGTTCAGTGGCCGTTACGGTCACCTCACACCTACGGGGGTGGTGGGTTGAATGCTGCCTTACCAGTGCGTGCGTGTGTGTATATTATTTATTTTTTTCTTTCATTGTGGGGGCTGAATGTCCTCCCACAAAACGCGACAAAAACCTGCCATTTTGATTTTGGGGATCATTTTTTCTCCCCAGTCCCCAAATGGGGAACTCAATTTAGGATCAAATTTATCAAGGTTAGAGCTGAGTAGGTTGTCATAGTTGGGATTAGGGTTTGCCCCATAGGAATGAATGGAAAGTCCCCACAAAGATATACATATAAACGGGCGTGTGTGTGTGCGTGCGTGCGTGTGTGTGTGTGTGCGCGCGAGGACCAAAGGACCTCACAAGAATAGCAAATTCTCAAAAAAACGGGACTAGTGAGGTCATTTTTCCAGTCCTCACTACTTCAGACTATTTTATAACAATCTGTGAATGCAATTTAAAAAATAAAAAATGCCAAAAGTCTTGTATTTTGGTTGGTTACTTATGGGACTGGAACTAGGGTTTTTCCCCCATAGAAATGAATGGATGGTCCTCACTAAGAAAGGAAAACGAATGCGTGTGTGCGCGCGTGTGTGTGCATGCGTCTGTGTGTCTGGGGGTTATTGTTCATGCCTTCTCACTACATAAGTATCCCAAGGCACTCAAAAAACCCAACGCGTTCCTCACAGTCATTTCAGATTACGAGAAATGGCTGTACTTACTGGCACAAAGAGTTTCAACGACGATGCCAAGATTAAATGAAAGAGGCCTGGAAGACAATCTGCCTACTCTGTACAGATCGAACACATATGGGCAGGAAGGACCAACGGACACTTTAGAAAGTACCCCCAAGGAAAAAGTGGCAACTTTGGAAATGTACCGATTCCTGATGACTGATATGAGCCACCGCTAAAAGCATAAAGACTCAAGGCCTCACATTACCCGTCGAAACGGGTGAAGTTTTGCTCACTGGCAAAATAGCACATAACCGCAAAGAAGTGATCGAAATAACATTAAGGCAGCTTCGATGAACAGTCAAGAAGGGGGAAGACAAGTGTAATTCATGCAATGCCTCAGTGTAGATAAAGAGACTGGGAGTCTCCACTGAACGATACAACAGGAGGTTTGGAAGCACACGGGAAGAGAAGACTTCATATGCCATGATACTACACACATTTCTCAGCAGCAGCATCTAAGGACAACAGGAAGCACTACCTTTTAAGTGCAAACGCTTACAACAAGCGGTTTGATAGCACTGACGATGGCCGACAGATGCTTGCTACCAGATAAACGTACATTTCAGATGCAACAGATTTTCAACAGTAGTAGACCGCAGAGCTGTGTGAGGGTAAGAAGCAAAGAGCTAGTTTAATTGAATTTTGCTTTAAATTACATTTAAAATTACAGACGCACTTACATCACCCACATGACAGCACCTAGACTTCACTTTATTTAAAAAAAAAAAAAGAAAATCTAAAACTTACTTTTCAGCATTGTAACTAAAAATACTTCTGGTACTAATGGTACTATATAATATAATAATAATTAATAATAATAACAATAATAACAACAACAACGACGAACATCACTATCATTAATAGTAAAGACAATCAGAATTCCACTAGGAATGAAATCCCCAAATCCCAGACAATGTTGCTGCATCCCAGCACCCTCTAACAGCAACACCGTTTTTTTGTTGTCCCACCCCCACCCTCCCCGCCGCCAATTTAAATCAGTTAAAGTAGGTCAGCCGCGAGAGCACCTCGCGGATTGCGACAGCTCTTCACACACTAACGGTGTCCTCCGCTCAAAATAACAGCTTGGGTGTGGAGGGGGAAATCAACAACATCATGCCCTGACTCCACATCTCTGCCATTAATGAGGCAAAACTGACCCCCCCAGTCCACTATTTATACAGAATTATTTTTAAGTATTCTAATCTGGCAGGGATCCTATCATCTGAATGCAGGAAGCCATCCATTAAAGAGCTTTCTCGAAGAACCCAATAAAAAGAGCAATCATTTGCCATGGTTACAACACCGCGTCAACACTGACGCCATCCTCGGTGCTTAGCAGCGGAGTTCTGTATTCAAATAAGTGTCGCCATTGGTCGGCAACAAAGCGGACGTCAAGGGCGACATCACACTGCAGAGGTGCTTCCTGGCTAGCAAGCGCACCCCGACACACCGACCCTTCTGGAAAATTCCCATTCCGGCAGGATCTTGTGCCGGTTACTAAATGTATTCTGAAAGTAAGCACATGCTTTAAATAACAGCTCTCAGACACATCGCAATGTGGGATCGAAATGCGGTTCTGGGCAACCGCGGAAGCGCAGTGCCCGGCTGCAATTCTGCATGCGAGCTAAGATGTGACTAACGCAGTAACAAAAAATCTTAAAATCAGCCGAATGCACCGATGACAGCACAATGCTTTTCAGAAACTGAATCATGACAGACAGAAATGAATGGTATGCCCAGCGAGCAAGAGTCTCCCTACCAGTAAATTCATGCACAGCATATTAATAAATAAAATGTTGTCATCCATGAAATAGCCTATTTCAAGACAGGTTCTACCAAAAGTGAAAGGAAAACAAAATCATATTTTATAAATGAAACTGTAGCAAAAGTTTTACTTTTCACAATAGCCCAAAAATGTTAAGGCAATGAGACCTCAAACCACAATTTTCCAAAGTAACTTCAAAAATTACATGGTAGGCTAAATCTGTAATCAGGAAGAAAAAGGTGTAGAAAACAGACAGACGTGTGTGCACACACACACACACACACACACACACACACACACACAAACAAACCTTGTAGGCACCAACATGTGCATCGATGAGGGTCACGTTGCCAGATGTAGATGGCTGACAGTCTACTGGACGCCGAGCCCCATTGCTGCCGTCGTTAGTCCCAGCGGGAGCCGCTCCAGCTGCCGGTGCCGCTCCAGACTCCACAGCGCCCCCATCTGGAAGAGCTGTGCTGGAGGCGGTGTCGTTCGGCGGGCGGATCAGCAGCTGCACGATGTCGTTCAGACCCACGTTGTAGTCGAACAGGGTCTGGCCATCTTCCATCTGGTGGAACGGGATGGGACAGCAGCTGTTAGAGGGCCGTTTTCACATCACGCCGTCACTGCCAAATGGCAGCTCTATAGATAGTGCAGTGTAACTGGCCTAACTTTGACATGCAGCCTAAGAAGACCAGATACATTATAACTGTTGCTGCACCTTCAATGCCACAACTGGCTCTTTTCTATCATTATAACTAAAGCTGCATTCACATTTTTCCTTGTAAAACATTTGCTAGAACTTGTTTTTAATACACTATGCTTTCCATTTCCTTCCTCTCAGCCAATCATTATTTTAGCCAGCAAAATCTGTGCATTCAAACCAAGGGGCGAAGGCAGCAGCAGAAATATCAAGTGGTACCTATGGCAACGCAGGTCTGCATTTTCACAGTCGATGTGCAGCGTTTATCAAGTGTACTCCTCCGAATAGACATCAGAAAAGTTTGTGGCATTGTGGGAGACACAAAGTGGCAACATCCCATGTATGCAAGGCCATCCAGTTAAAAAGAAAAACAGCAATTCATGGCTAAGGGATGTGCAGAAATTAAAGTAAAGTAAGGAAAATGTCTAATGAGGGCTAAAACCTGCATGCACTGCCAAACAGAGGGACTGAGTAACCCAACATACACATTTACAAAAGCAAATTTACAAAGTGTTCAAATACTATTATATGAAACATATGAGAAAGAGAATAAAGGAAAGAAAATACAAGTTTTTACCCTCAAGGGAAAATAAAACATTACTAGATGCCTATCAAGATGTCAAACTCTTTCAAACAGATCCAACTTTTCTTTGATGACATATTTACCTGCAGGTCATTGAGTATTAGATTATTTCACATGATTCTGAGATAATTCATTAATTTGTACAGAATGTACCAACCCTGCAGGGCTTTCGGCAATCAGTAAAAAAAATAAATAAATAATAAGTTTGATGAATGCACCTGTAGGCGTCTGATACAAACGGGCAGATCTGTGTACGTTAAAATATACATTAACACACCTGGAGTCACGAAGTTCTCAGTTATGACACGCCGTTGAACAATTTTAAATGCCCCCATCCATTCAAATCGGCCATCGGTGAGACGCAGCCACCATGTAAAATAAATAATGCTAAGTAAATAGCAGAACATTCTGGAACACAACCTTCTGGGACGGCGTGGCAGCAAAAACAGAGCGTTCTTCATGCACTATGCATGACGCAGAAGTGGAAGTGCCGCACGTGCCTGACATACAAATAAAAATGGCTACCTGACCAGAAATGTGGGAGATACTGCGAGACAGAAAAAGAAATGAATGAATATTTAACTAAATGAATGTGCCACAATTTGATAGTAGAGCAGCCAAATAAAAAGGCAAGAATGGATTCTGATGGTCCCCAGCACAGTGGACATTTCCACTAGTGTATACTCTACGGCAATTAGCATGTAAAGGATGCATTTTATAAATTATTAAAATTCAGTAGAGAAGCCCTTTCTTGGGCTGGCCCAACCCCCACCATTCCTACGCTCTTCTTCCGCCGAGGAATAGTAAACACGCTAGCAGACTGGGCGTCTCGCTGCAATTTCCAGAAAGAGAAAGAAAGAAAAAAAAAATCCGGGGGAAAAAAAAAATGTTACTATGGAAACATGTACAACCCACCCCAACGTTACCCCCCCCACCCCCCTTCATCGTGGCCATTTTGGAAAACTCCTCTAAGGCATGTTATGTATTAACGTAATCATGGTCTCCCCGAATTCTAAAATGGCTGTGAACCGAGAGATACATCGAGGCTACACGTAGTGCGATGAGTGAACAAAAAATAAATTAAAAAAATCTTTGCGAACGAAAGCCGTTCAGCATAAATTAGCAGTGGCGGCCAGCGCGCACATCTGCCTGGCTGGACACACCAGCGGCACTTCAGCGAGGGAGCGGCCCAACTTTGTTCAGTCGTTTGTGGGAAGAAAAAAAATGAAAAATTCTGCAAGGCATCGTAATGCTCCTTAGAAGGCCATTTTTCAGAGGCATTCGTGCCCTGCTAGGCGCTCGGACAATGTCAGTGCGTGTGTGGGGTAGAGGAGCGAAACGAGAACTACCCTTTGGGTCCAGGGGCTCAGGAACGTTACCCTTTGACAACAGAAGACAGCCCCGTCCTACAGAGCCCCCCTGGCCACAGTTACACGGGCCCCGTTCCGGAGAGCCAAGTACGCACAGCTGCTGCCGAATGACACTAAATCATTGAAAAGCCGGGCAGTAGCAGAGCAAGCCTTCGAACGGTAAACAGGCAAGAGGCGTGCTGCAGGACACACAATAAAACAGGGGTATGAGATATATGTGAAGATCAGGTCGGTTTTAAAAGGATCACCAGGATGATGCTAGCCTAACTTACCATTTTCAGAGCATTACACTTTTCTCCCTACTTTACATAAGACCAATAAATAAAAAGGAAAAATAAAATTCTCTAAAACAGCAGCTAATTATGGGGTTGTCCTTCTCCCGTACCAGCTAACTTACTCCTAAATGGCCTGCTTTTCCTGGAACCCGGACTCCCAGGGGCCCAGGTTCTGCAAGCAGATTCTTTACTCACAGCCTTACCCCTCTGTATCCTCACCCAGCTACCATGCCTGGCACACATCCACTCCTACAGCACACAGGCCCGAAAGGTCTGCACCAATAACAGAATCTGATGATATGGAGCCACGTATGGACGACCTGAGCAGTATTCCTTTCACAAGCAATTCTTGGTAAGCATCCTTTTTGTACAGCAGGATATAACCAAGTTTGTAGCTTGATCAGGGAAGTAGCATTCTCTCTCTACGCTGATCATAGCTCGCCAAATTAATTCCAGTTCCATATGTCCAAAAACATGACAGCCAATGCAACTGATCATTCTGAAGACCCACCAGACACTTCAGTCTCCATTTCTCCAACCCAAGAAAGAATAAATACAATTTGTGACTGCGGCTTTAGCTGTGACCCTATGTGTGGCGTTACCCTACAGCGTGTTCATTACATTAAAGCAATTTAACCTCGCCGGATGATTTAGACGAACAGGACGGATCCATGACATGAACTGGGCAGAAGCTGACATCCAGGACCTTTTTTAAAACCCCAACAGCAGATGCTGGCATTGAATAATTAAGTGGTATTAAATTTTTAAATGTAATAAATAAATAAAAACAACTTGGGTTAAGTCTTCTAAAAGTTTATTATAGGACTTGGCAAGTTGGCAGAGCATTTCAGAGCAAAAAATTCATTACCAGCTTCCAACAGATAAGAGGCTTTGCCTTTAAAAAACATATTTCCAATTAAATTATTCATAAGCCTGTCAATTAGATGGAGAAAAAAAATTATTCAAGATAGCTGACAAACTGTGACAGTATGAAGCCTCCCTTCCATTAAAATACTCAAATTAGTTAAAAAAAATATGTATGCAATGCCGGTTATGTTACACAAAACATACCTTTAAGAAACAGACTAATGTTTACTGCACACTGGTTTATGACAATGAAACAACACTGCTCATTGTTAGTGGAGGTTAAAAAGAAAAAAGGAACGATAAAATTAGCAACAACAGTTCAAAAAATAGCATTTCCATTCTGGGTATTCAGGCTGAATAATTAGGCCTGAGTTTCTTAAAAGTCTTCACTGGGGTTTTTGAATCTAATGATTTCTATGAATGAATCACTTGACAAGATTTCCAACGCTCTAGAAATGTATAACATTCAGATCATAATACTGCTCAAAATTAACTGCTACCGTCCCTAAAATATTTATGTTGGATGAAAACAAAAAATCAGTTGTTCAAAGCTGGAATACATTCTTAACAATGATGGTGTAGGTAAATGTTTTCTTTAGCCTTGGGGCACTAAAAATGGCGGGCAATTTGAATTTGAGGCGGTAAGCCACTGCTAGCAATTCCTCCATTAAATTTCAAACTTTAAAGCCAAACTGAATGTTCATAAAGAGTTCATAAAGACGTGTGTGCATCCGACTCGACTCGAAGACCAACTCAGTCTTTGTCTACTGGCCCGCCAACCTCACCGCTTAATAAAACTTCAAACTGTCCTCATACAACAGTCTTCCTCTCCACGATTTTGAAAATGACTTCTCAAGGCCTGTTTTCATCGCCAAGCTGTGGAAGTCCGATCGGGCTGATTATTCTAGCCTCTGTTACAACACAGCTCACCCCTTGCAATCACATCAGAATCGGGGTTTCATTTGAAGGAAGACAGGTCAAAAAGAAAGTTGGCACGCCATTTACGCACTCCCTGTAGATATGGTAAAATACTAAAATATTGATGGGGGTGGCAGGTAACTTGGCAAGTATGAGATCTGTGGTTATGAAGTCAAATCCCATAGTAGGCAGCGTAATCATTTCAACAATGGGTCCTTGATCAAGACCCTTAACCCCGGCTACCGCTCAGGCTGCTTCATAAACACAGTACCATATTGATGGCCAGGTTGGTCATAAACCCAGCCTTCCTAAGCTTTGCTTACATGTACCGTATTCTGTTTCCCCCGTGGGCAACCGTTTATTTCTATGACAAGATGAAGGGATGAGGCCAAAAGACAATGAGTATTTTTGTGAAATGATCCTTCAGTAACTGACAGGATTCCCTTCTAAATATTGTGGCATATAATTTAAGCAGACTGCTGAATTATTGAGGATAAATGTAACTAGTACGACATAATAGAGGGGATATAACAATACCGCAGACCATAATTCTGTCTGACTCATGCTACTGTACCCTCCTTATATACGTTGGTGTACTCCTGCCACATCCAAAGATGTAAGACACTACTTTGTCTTGAGTGATAGAAGAGATTTTATTGTCACTGTGAGAATGGACAGCTCACTCAAGATGCAGCCCATTCTGATGCAAAGTCTCCTGTACATTGAAAGACAAATCACTAAATAAATTCGCAACAAGTCAAAACAAAAACATAAAAACAAAGGCCATGCTGGCCGTTATAAACTTCCGAATGAGGACAGATCTGCCTTCGAAGATGGCAAACATCACTTACAAACAGGGCTCTCTTTGTTGAATATGCGTTAGAGCCCCAAGTAGCTGTAAGCAGGCCGGTTTATAAGCGAGGTCTGATTAATAACGCTATTGTGTCACTGATATCCAGATGTGAGCAGGTGCCATGTGCGTTTGGGGCGCCGCGCGGGTCAGGGGGCGGCCGGGGGTCCCTCTTCGGGGCAGCACACCCCCGCGGCGCTTAGTGCTGCCCCTCTCGGCATCTGCGAGCCCCCATGCCGGGTGCGCACGCTGTACCTGCCCGCGCGCGGAATAGGCAGCGCCGCGCGCTTTGTTTTCAGCCGCGAAGCTGTCATCCGGCGAGCATACGCAGCCGCCTGCGCAACCAGCGCAGCCAGCGCAGACACCGCCCGCCGGGCCGCCTGTCAGCGCGCCCCCCAACTCCGCGTCCCGGACCGCTTTCCCCGATACCCGCCCCCCGGCCGCTCGCCCGGCTCCGCAGCCCCGGCGCTCCGGCTGACGGCGCCCGGTCCGCCGGCTCACGCCCGACAAACGACGCCGGACGCGCCGGGGCTCGGCGTCCGCCACGGGCAGCCAAAGGAGCGGGGAGGCGGGGAGCGCACCGGCCCGGAGGGGGCATTACGGCGGGCGGCGCTAAGCCCCCTCGGAGCTGCCCGCTTCGCGGGCTAACGAGCCGCATTTGGCCGCCGCGGCTCCCCGTCATAACAGGAAGCGCGAAGGCTGCCGCTCGCCTCACACAAATAAAGGCTGTCAGGGGGGAAGCGTCCCAGCACGGCAGCCGGCGCTCGACGCCCCCGGGAAGGGGACCCGCGGCGCCCCGTACCTGCTTCCCCCGGTAGAAGAGCCGCTGCTTCTCCGGGCTGACGCGGAATATCTCCTGGATCTTCAGCCGGAGACTCTCGATTTTCGTCAGCCGGGAAAGATCGTCCACGGTGCGCGTCTCCTTGCCGTCTATGGTCCGGACCTGGATCCACATCGTGGCCCCGTCGACGGCCGCGAACGGGCGAGCACTCGGGCGGCGGCGGTGTGTGGGTGTGTGTGTGTGTGTGTGTGTGTGTGTGTGTGTGAGGGGGGGCGCGCGGGGGGGGGGGCCCGGAGCCACACGGGCGGCCGCCGCGCGGGGCCGCCAGGGCGGAGGGGCGTCGGGGAGGGGAAGAGTGGAGGT
>JAODKM010000039.1:31461421-31476610 GCA_026780845.1 Petrocephalus sullivani
GGGGGGGGGGGGGGGGGGTGGGGGGGTGGGGGGGGGGGGGGGGGGGGGGGGGGGGGGGGGGGGGGGGGGGGGGGGGGCTCGGATCACCACGAGCGGCCGCCGCGCGCAGCAGCCCGACGTGTTTACCGGAGGCGCTCCCACGTGAGCGCGGCGGCGGCGCCAAGCAAGTCTCGCGAAATAAAGGCCCGCGCGGACGCGCCTTTAAAGGCGCAGCGCGCCTTTTCCCGCCCCCCTCCCCGTCCCGCTCTCCCGGGCCCGAATCCGCCCCCACCCACTCCAGCCCGCGACGGCAGAGCACCTGCATGCGGCTCACCTTTTCCCATACGTGCCGCTCGCCGCCGACACTGCGATGCATGTGCGCAAGCTGGGGGTGCGGACGCGTTGTCGCTTGCCCGTCATTGTTTGCAGATTGCATGGATTTACATATTGGATATTTGGTAATATTTGGGTTTTTAATGATTAACTTAGGGCTTCGATCTCTATGCACGATTCCAGCAGTGTCCAAATCAGCTTAATACCCAGGACGGGAAAAAGGTCTGTGCGCTTTCTTTTATATAAGGTCGATCCGTCCTTCCTATTAATAACACGGATATAAACGTCCGCCCGTTAAATATGGGGCGTCGCTTTTTCTATTTCACTAATGACAGTGATGAGTGTGGCTATTACTACCTAAATAATGCCTCGGCTCACACCTACAACTACCGGTAAGGTTATATCGACTTGTTCGAAGTTCATTCAGTTGTGGTGTTAAGTAATAAATAACGTGGATTTTGATTGATCTTGCTCCTTATAAAAAGCATATAATGTTTTACGGAAAGTGACAGAAACCTACATGTAAACAAAAGTGGTTGAATTTTAGTTTTTATTGCGTGTCAGAGAGGTGGGAATGTTATTGGCCAGACAAGACTATTGGAAGTGTGATGATCCTAAACCAAGTTTATCTATACAAAGGAATTATAATGTAGTCACTTGTTTTGGTTTATAGGATATGACCAATAACTTTGTTTATATACTAATAAAGCTTGAGAAATATTGTTTTATTGGATATTAGACATATGAAATGAGTGTGCATCGTTTTGTAATAAATATAGTAGGCCAATATATTATTAAGCTTGGTTGGACTCCATAGCCGTGACGAGCAGCATTTCCACTTTCGGAGGTAATTGCGGCATTACACCTTTCAGAACGCGCGCGCGTGTGTGTGTGTGTGCGTGTGTCTTGGAACTGAGTGAACAAGTACCGCATCCAGCTGGCCAAATGTAGAATTGCAGCCGTCTGCGAGGGGTAACCAGACTTTCCAGCTCACTTACCAGTTCTGGTAGTCTGAAGGGGCAGCGTTTCTAGCAAAACTGAAAGTAATAGACAATATACAACATACAACGAGTAATAATATAATACATATAATAAAACCGTTTATTTTGCAGTATGTAGAAAACAAGTTTTGTCTTACAGGAATGAGAAGTGTGTATGAATCCAACCAAACACAGCCTAATCCATAACATTTGTAACGTGGAGTTATTTGATTAAGATGGTATTTAACTTATTTTCGGTAAGGGGAGTCAGTAGCAGAGTTGATAATAAACTGGTCAATGTGTGCCCTACAATAGCAGGGTACTTAATTTGCATTATTTAACTAAAGGGCAGTGCTGCAACTCAGTGGTTACCCTCCCACCTTCAGAATCCGGGTTTGATTCCTGGCCCTAGTTTTGTGTGTGTGGAGTTTTGCATTTGCATGTTCTCCCAGTGTTTCAGGTTTCTCCCCTCTTATTTGGATTACCAATCACATTCAAAATATAGTTATGTGGGGTAAAAGGTAATTATTTCAACTGGTCTCTCTCAATTTCCCTTGCAGTGTAGTGCAGTATTTCCCGGTCCAGTCCTTGTGGACTGATAGACAGTCTATGTTTTTGCATCCTCCCTGCTGGAGGATTTGCTGCCTGTAACCAATAAAATGAGACGGGAGACTAAGAAAAAGTTACGGAGGAAAACAAAACTGGGACAAAAGCAGCCCGCAGACTGCAGTATCAGCAGCGGAGTTACTGTATGCCTATGGCTCCCTGTGTCTGGCAGCGTCGGATTAAACATGCCATGTGTCTGATGCTGTCAAATACTGAGGTTTACAAACACCCCAATAGGGGTGCGAGTTGCTGTTCAGATTACAAAGGCTACAGATAAACGAGGCATGTTGATGGATTAATTATATCATATTATTAAATTATTAGACAAAGGCATTAGAGACAATATCATAGCATAAGTCACGTGATGTCACATAATATTTAGCAAGTGTTTTATGATTTATTATTATGTGGTGTACTGGGGAAAAAAAAAAACATTGTTCATGAAGGAAAGTACCCATTATGGAAAGACCATACATTTCCTAACAATAATTTTGGTCCTATTGATGATGATAAATCCATCAAACAGCAGAAACAAAAAAGTTATTATAAAAATACAATCTTGTGCAAAGTAGTGTACAGTGTGTAGAAGACAAATGGAAGTCACATTTTATCTCCTTTTTGACCTCAAGCTTTCTGGCCGAAACACAATTAGGGTTTTTTTTTTTATGTAAACGACACGAGAGCTCCGTTCAGGACACTCCCCCGCAAAGCACCAACAGGAGAACATAGCACACTTTTGGTCGTATCATCCCTAACAGATGTGGACCCTATTTTAGTTCAACTAAATGTGAGAAACTGTTAAGGGAGGCTGGAAAGTCTTGCCTGGTTGCCTGTCGCCTGAGGGTTAATGTAGGATAATGCCTTTGTGGAAAACCTCTTATTGGTGGCTGTAAAACAGGGACATAAATAAAACTGCTTTCTTCTGGTTTAACACAGGAGTAATGTTATAGTGCTCTGTGGGCACAGCATTTTTCAGAAATCCCCCCGTAATATTAAGACTTTGTTAAGGTGCTTTTTGAGGTAACGTGTGTGAAATCTGGCCTTTTAGTTCATTTGGCCAGCATAACGCATACCACACTATCCGGGCAAAGGCCTAACACCCAGCTAAGAGTGCAGAATCGATTTGAAGGTGGCCCTCCTATAATTGACTACCCTGAACATTAATACTGGCCCAAAGCCTTCACCACACTGTTGTACATCATGTCCTCAGGAAACAGTCTTCGTCTGTACCCATGGATATTTTTAGAGCAGTAGAAGAGGAAGGAGAGGGTCACCATGTTAATCAACAATCTCACAACACACAGGAAAAAGTCCTGAACACGATTACATAAAATGACGTGTAGGAAAGGATGAATTAAAGTCACATCAGCTTAGTGTCTTAAGAGCTCTCCTGGTGCTTCGCCTGCCTGGTGGAAGAGCATCACGAAAGGCTGCACGCATTTGCCTCTTCCTCCAGGGGCAGTACCACCTGCTGCTGCTCAGAAAGGTCCTCCGGGGCTTCAGGGGGTGCTGCAGGGGCTGTGCTCAGGAGAGCCATGTGCCCGAGGCTGGGACTCGGCTGCTCCATGGGACTGGAGGGGCTAGAAGATGGTGGAGTTTCTGCTTTGGCCGGCTCCTCCATCACGTCCACCTTTTGTAGCTGATCCCGGATGTGGGTAAGGAGGGGCTTGTATCCGATACTGTGTGCAGCAAACGGATAATGGAGGGTTTGAGCACTGGAATATATTCCAACAGGATTCTCCAACTTAAATAGAAAAGCCTGAAAGTCATGCTCTCGTTTTTCAAATTTCTAGCTAAGCATAGTCATGGAATCCTGAGCTGCAATCATGCTATTAGACCCAGAGACAATCTACATTTTTGCTCCCTCCCAGCTCCCTGCCAGACAGCCCAGGTTTTTGCTCCCTCCACTTGCCACAGGAGCCGAGAGGGAGCAAAAAGTGTGGACTGTCTGGCAGAAAGCTTTGCGGAAGCAAAAACGTGGACACACTGTAGGTCCTCAAGGACCGGACTGTATTAGAATCTTACAGTCACAGCTGACAAATGAGTCACATTAAATCTATGCTTACAAAGGAGGTGCTTAAACCTACCAATCAGACGAAGCCCAGGCCTCCACCTCCAACAGGCTCCTGCAGATCCCCTGAACTCTCTCAGCGGGGACACTGTCCAGGAAGCGAACCGCCTGCTTGATGACTGCTGCTTCCTGGAGGACGAGGCCGAGGACTATACACCATTCAAAGCACCTTGCTTCCATGAACACGTGCAGCAGGTACCTGACAGGCAAATACAGACACAGAGATGGGCGCACACGCCCACAGTCACATGACCTTGCAGTACCATCATACCTGATACTGGCTTTCCACGGCACATTTCTGGTCTAGCATCAATGAGTGCTTAATCCACTAACCTGAGCTGCACCTGAGACCTGAGTGGGCCCATGCTGGCCTGGTCCTTGGAGACGTGGTCCAGCTGCCCATGCGCCAGGCTGGCAGTGGAGGCGAAATCCTCATCAGCCGAGGCCCAGTCCCCATCCGCCACAGAGCTAACCTCAGTCAGGTCCGTGGCTGAGCCAATGCTGGCCTCATCCCCTAGGTGACAGTTAGGAATGCAGTGTGTCCCATTAAACAGCAGAAAGAGCTGCCAGCTTGTATAGCTGTTGTAACCAGGACTGTTCATAAGTAATTCAACATAAAAGGACCAATCAGTCTGGTTCTGGTTGGAATAAGGAGGCATGATTCTGGCACACAAACCTTTATGACGAAATGCGTAGAGGAGAGCGTCCTGAAGATGTGGCTCTGCCCGGAGGCTGTCCCGGTGGCTGTAATTGCTATGGCCAACAGCAGGGGGCACTGTGTCCATCTGGATATTCAGTAGACTGTTCTGAGACTGAGACTTCTGCAGCTGGTTGCTCTCCCCTGACAACGACAGACAACACACACCTAGATACCCCAAAACATGGCTTCCCCGCACACACCATAGGATTTTAGTTCTAAACCGTTCTGTGAGACCCTCCAATAATGTGATGCTGGTTCATCTCTTTCTGGGTTAAACAGATTAAGCATAGAAAGGCATTAGGTAGCACTGTGGTTAAAAATATGAACTCCAGCCTAACATCATCAACAAAGGGTTTTACTTAAGCACACAGAATTAAATACAAGAAGACACACGTAAGGCATCTAAAGCTACCAGCACTCATGGTGCCAGCGCCAACCTACTGAGGTCCTACCAAGAAGAAGCTCCCATCGTCACCAGACAGAAAAGTGTGTGTTCTGGCGCCCTACCTATGCAGTAGCCATCGTTCAGAAGGGAGGCCCCAACAGAGCAGCCGAGGCTGATGGGATACGGCCACAGAAAATCCTGGTGCAGCCTCTTGATTGCCAGTACAAAGTCGTCTATGTGGGCAGCCCGGCTTCGCTCCCTGCCCAGCCAGCCGATCAGCTCAAAGCCCAGATGGGCAGCGAAGCGGCCCAGCTCCTTCAAGCGCGCATCCCGCAGGAGGCGGCGTGCGTGCCGCTCCAGGATCACGGTGATGTACACGCTCTCCGTGCTGCCGCAGTCCCGGCTGTGTCTGCATGCCAAGGGGACGAGAACGAAGCGCGGCAGCTCCCGTTAGCCACGAGCCGCATCGGAGCTTCCCAAAGACGGCGTGGTGCTGGCCAATGTCCCTCACTGTGCCTAGGGGCCCCGCTTCCCGCACCGGGCTTTCCGTCAGTGCGCTTATAACCAGCGACGGCCTTTCTGCACCGCAACATGGACGACATACCTGTCAGCAGCCATTCTGGGGGTTTTCTGTGGAGTGGCCCCGCCTGAGGGTACACTAGCGGCCGCATGAGACGCGTTACTGTGTCGGCGCTGGAAAAACTCCACGCCCCCCGTCAGGCCAGCTTCCTGTTGACAACAGAAGCTTTTCATATTTTTATAGATCCTGTTTTGCTGTATATACAGTGGCCTTCTTCAAAAATCCAAAAAATGACCCTCCTCTCCCCCAGCTCTGACATTTCATCCCTCTAGAAAAAGTTACTATCAATATCAACAGATAATCAAAGTGATAAGAGCGTATAAAATGCGTCATATTGATCAGTATTAGATTCGTTGACTGAAATCCAGACTGCAGCTAAAATGTTTGGAAGCCCGGTTATTTTTTAATAATACTACTGGTTTAATGAAACGGTTCTGGTTAAATGCTCTTTGTATGACATAGACCCTCATGGGGTTTAACCCAACAAACCTCTGGTGTTAATCATTATACTTCATGTCCTGCTGGAACTAGAGTTCACTAGTTTTGAATACATTCAGCTCTAAATGGGTGTGTCCTATATAAAATTCATAGAGTGGTTGAGTGTACCTGAGTGGCAGGTGGGGGGGGCGGTGCCTCTAACTCCCCTGAGCCAATCGCTTTGAGGAATCTAATCATCTGACAGCACAGATCCCACTTGCCTTGCTCCAGAGCAGTACTGAACAGCAGGGTAGCATGCTTGCGGCTAACTTCCGCCACTTCCAAGTTCTGGAAAAGGAGGCCGAAAATTGTGCTAAAATCAGTGAAATCCTCACAGTAAGTTAGCAAACCATATACAGTACGTGGAAAATGTCATTATTGAACAAGCACAGCTACACAGGAGAAAGGGAAGGAATGCATGAATCGGGAAATCATACGGAAGACAAAAACTCACTTGGAGTATGACAAGATAGGAGGCCGCTGTATCCAGGTCATTGGTCATCAGACACTCCTCAAACAAGTCCTTAGGGTTGCCGACAGCAGCAAACAGGTATTTCCAGAGAGCGTACTCAGTCTTGCGGGCGCAGTGCGCAATGGTCTGGAGGAACAGGGGGAACTCGGTAATGAACTTGGCTACAGTGGGCAGTAGCGGGTCGGGGATGGGCTCTCGCGAGGTGGCCTCCTCTTCCAGGACCACGTGGACCATCAGCTCCAGCACATGGGAGAAGTATGGGAGGCCAGCGCAGGACTGGGCCAGCAGCACGGCCTGCTCTCCTAGATTGCGCACAAGCAGCTGCTGTAGGATGTGGTGGAGGTAGATGTGAGAAGTGCGCTCCACAGTGCAGAAAGGCAAGGTGGCCTCCAAGGAATCGGGGGGCAGTCCCTGGCCGTCATACAGCACCACTTCAGTGGTAGCCCCCAAGACCAGTGCATCTTCAAAGAGCACAGCCAGGGGGTAGATGCCAATGCGGAAGGGCAGCATGATTCGGCGTGACAGGAAGGTGTGGGCCTTGCGATTGTCACGCGGAAACAGCGGCAGCCAGACCTTCATGCCTGCCTCGCCACAGGAGATCCAAAGGGCTTCCAGGAGGTGGCGCTTCTGCTCGTTGCTATGATAGGCTGTCCACACATTCTCCACACAGTGTGCCAGCACCACAGGGGGGCAGAATGGGAACTAGGGACAATGCGAGAAATGATAATGGATAAACATTTGCTTTTTGTTTCATCTTCGCCTTGGTAACTGGTAAAGATTTTGAGCTCCTTACACACCAGCTTCTTCTGGCCAGGCATGGTTTCTTCTGGCCCATGAGATCCGGGGTCAGCCCTTTGCAGCATAATAAGCTGCCCTGCCACGTTGAGAAGGAGACTCTCTGCCAGGCAGACCTGAAAATGGAGCGATAAGCAGAGACCAGGACCAGAGATGAGAGACCCGAGGTGCCTACCATCCTGTACCTGCCATACAATTCATTCATAACAGAATAAAGGACGGATGGATGAGTCCATTATATGCATTATGTATTCCATTACATAAGGGACTGACCCCTAGGTGCGTGGTGATATGAAAATCATAAACAATTACTTGTCTTTTTTTTCACATAACTGCACAAGTCAAAGTGGTTTATCCCACTTATACCACAAGTAACAAACAAAAAAATAATGCCAGAATAAACTACTTGCGGTAAATTTTTCAGAAGACAATTATTTCAATTTCAGTAGCATGATGTTCCAACATGCTCTTAAAAATACAGTATCCAAAAGGATAGGAAGTTCATTAGGTTTTGAGAACCAAGGAAAATGATGCTGATAAGAGTGACTGCTTATTTATGAGTAAAAAGTCACACAGGCTTTGATACTAACATGTTTAATAATACGTCTTATTTTAAAACTTTGATTAGGCTGCCGGAACTACCTGCCTTCTAACACGAAAATAATCAACACCCATGTGGCATCGTTGAATCGACTATTTATCATTGAATGAACATTGTTAATAAACCACTATCATTTGAAAGCATATTGAGGGAGATCTTCTTGTCAAAACAAGTCATCACGAGCATATGAAACACTTTAACTGGTTGAAATTTAACTGGTTACAATTACTGATGTTTAATAGTACACCCTAAAACGCAGCTGATTTCGATCTTGTGCTGGGCTTTTAATTCCTAGAATACTCATTTATATCTGTGACTAACATTCTCCTTGTGATTCATGTCTAGCCATTAAATATTAACCTCCCACTAGAGCAGGGTTTCCCAGTCCAGTCCCAGGGGCCCCACAGACAGACAGCTTCCTGCTGGGAGGGTGCAAAAATGTGGACTGTCTGGCAGGTTACTCGGAGGGAGCAAAAACATGGGCCGAGTGTGGGTCCCCAAGGACCGGACTGGGAAACACTGCACTAGAGGAACAAATGCACTTAAATGTTCATTTAGAAAATGAAAAAGGTAGAATACATAAGCTTGTCACATGACGTTTCCCGTCTTGAGGCTAACCTGTGTGGGTTTGGCATTGCTTCCCGTCGTAGTGCAAATGGAAGTGAGCGTGATGGACACCACTATAGCTGGCTGAGGGATGTAGCGGGACAAGGACACCACTTGTAGGAGCTCCACACTGATGGAGGACCTCGTCCTGGAGAAAGAGGGGGAGTTAAAGAGGCCGTCCACGCATCCACAAACCCACAGGATCAAATGCAAATACAGTCCTCCGGTCACAGCCTGTGCCAACCCCGCTCAGGGCAGGTCCAACACGGTATCGAGCGAGCAGTGCTCAGGAAGGCGCTTAGGCCCACCTGTCCTGGCTAACGCTGATGCCGTAGAGGGTGATGAAGCAGTCGGCCCGGAAGCGCAGGACCGTGTCCCGGGACACGTGCAGCAGCAGCGTCTCCGCGTTCAGCGTGGTGGCACTGGCGTGAGCGTTGTCCAGGTTGGACTTCTGAGGGTAGAACCTGAGCTTGAGAGAGCGAGGAGATGGGAAGGGTCATTTCACACGTGGCATGGCACCTTCTGTCTGCCGTCAGGGGAATTCCACCGGAATTCACAAATATCCCCTTCGCGTGCGGTCTCATATTTGGAAATTGTGCAAGCGCTAAAATGAGCTGTGTCATTGTCCTTTCCCAGGTGGTAAGTCACAGTTAGACATGGGCCGCCTTCTAATTTCAAAGTATACATGGTTTAAAAACCACTATAATTTTCCGTTATGCCATCCCTGTGGTATAAGCGTTTTTTTTCCCATTACTCGTCAAAGACAAAAAGTGCAGGAATCACTATAGCCCAACCGAGCTAGCTGCAGTTTGCACAATCAACTAAAGATAATCATTATGAAAACTAATCATGAGACGATTAAATTCCACAACTTCACATAATCTCTTCCTCTTTTTACGTTTACACAATAATCTTTTACTGATGAAGTGGTGGTTATAATGCGGGGTCTTCAGTGTTAAGTTTGCACACAAAGCTGTGCAGTGCTTTTGCACCCGGCCGTCAGAATCGCACGCCGTTGCAGTTAGCTACACAAAGAATGACACGGCTCTCTTTTCATGATGCATGACATTTATCACATTCAAATAAAATTGCCATCATTCTCCGGTGCAATTGACATTTTATTTCTGATTACAAATCACAGTCCCCCTCGGTGGCGCTCTGCATCGATCATGTTACCTCTTCCCGTCGCTCAGCGAAGTTGTAGCAGGTAACAACAATGTGGTCGTTCCACCAAGCAAGTCCCACAGTTACCGCCATGGCCAATTCCTTGAGAACAAGAAGGGCAACTCTTACTTTAAATACAGAATAATTTCACAATGGACTTTTAAATAAAAGTGACACTGACATATATATAGGGAGCACCCCAGTGACACTGGTGAGAAATATTATTGCATGGTCGCGAGTTCGCAATGCATAGGCCACAACTTCTCACATCCCCACGCTTTACTAACTCATGGCCACCCAATAATATTTGTCGTCACTGGGGGGCTCCCTATATGAGCAATACCAAAGGACTAACTCACAAACCTGGGCTACGTTCCCAAACAGTTTCCACTTCCTGGTGAGCAGAGAGTAGTGTGCTAGACCATGTCTCCCCGCCACTGCCACCTGCTGGCCGTTTGGATCTATGGCTGTAAACTGCAACAACATTACAAGACTTTTTCATTAAACAGGAAAAGTTCATTATTCAGGGTTTTATTTCATGCTACAACTACGTCATTTATTTTCATGGAAAAATACAAATAGATGTCTTCGTCTTGTCTGTGTAATCTGAAATACTTTGGACACCATTGTATTACAAATCAGCTTGTTTCCTGCAATGTGAAATCTGAGATATAATCACAATCAGCTGATAGTCCTTGACTGCCATAAGCAAACAATGGTAATATTTTAATTATATTTTTGTATTTTGGGTACCCACAGCCCAGAATGGTTTCAGAAAATGGATGGATGGGTGGATTTGTGGATAACCACCTGTACCCAAGAAAACACTACCCTTCCACTGATGCTGCGTAACCCACAGCCATGCAAATCTGTAACACTCCACGATGCATTAGAACAAATTAAAACCATACAGCAGGATCCCTTTGAGGGACGGCTCACATCACTACACCAAGTTTCATCATCTTTCATGCATCTGTCACTCATGCTGAATACTCACTCTTATTGGCCAATTGGTCTCTATGTACGTGCTGTGAATCTAGAGGAAATAGGAATACGGTTATTTATAGAGGGATGGAAATGCATTAGTCAATTTCAGCTTTTCAGCTTTTTTGAGTTCTATGTAATAATACTCATGTTCCTGTTAAAGGATGTGAGGTTTATGAAACCACTGTTTTTTAACTCTGTGTCTAAACATACACAGCTGCTGGGGTTTATTAATCCATTAATTATTTTTTTCCAAGGCATACTTGTATTCCTAGTCGCGCGTGTGTGCTGCACGCCATGCTTTTCCCCAGCCGCGTGTGTGTGCTGCACGCCATGCTTTGAGCATATCGCTGGCATTCCTGACCTGTACAACATGCCAGTGTCTGTGGCCCAGTACAGCACCAGATCCCTGAGAGGTCGGAGTGGAGGATGGGCCTTCAGCAAAGAAGCTACTGCTGCCCCGCCTCTGGGGGCCCGTGGGTCGGTAAGGCCGGGCCGGGTCACCGGATGTCAAGTACAGCCTGTCCTGCCCCAGCAGGACCACCTGCCCCTGGTCGTTCTGAAGGTGGACATGCAATGAGAGGCAGGGAGAGGTGTTGCATGACATTATCCTCTATATCAGTGATTCTCAATATAGTCCTGGGGGTCACACAGACAGTCCTCATTTTCGCAAAAAAATATGGACAGCCTTACAGGGAGCTGGGAGGGAGCAAAAACATGGACCGCCTGTGGGTCCCAGAGGACCGGGTTGGGAAACGCTGCTCTGTGCACCAGCTAGCCTTTCATCCTACAGCTAGCTTGCCGCTTTCCCCAGCACACCACCCCTACTCACCGTGCACCCACTGGCTGCCAAGGCGCTCCTGAGAAACTGGAACTGCAGTATCTCTGTCTGTTGCGGTCTGTCAGACGCCCCCTGTTCACCACTGCTGGCCAGCACCCACAGATGGTAGCCCTCTGGCCCCCAGGCCTAGATCGGGAACAGCCCACCGTAGCCAGTCAGGGGGTGGGCAAGCCTAACAACTATGCCTGAAACAGGGCACTGCAATCAAGCTCTGCGTAAAGCCGATGGAGACGCGACGGCAACCTTGGTGGGGGCCAGCGGTTACTGCACAGAGCCCTAGTGCACAGAGTCCTGCTGCACAGAGCCCTACTGCACAGAGTCTTTACTGTAAATGTATGGCCAGTGAAAACACATGCTATCTTTGTGCCATATTTCAAAAATTGTGACCACAAAATTAGCTGCTATAAAATACAATATAAATTTAAAGAATGCAATGAAACACTGTATCCGGAAGTGTCATAATCAACTAAAATTAAAAAACAATAGCTAGCATGTTCTGCTCTGCCACAAGCAGTAAGACTGGATGACAGCCTCAAATTACAACACGGCTATTAGCTTTCACACGTTGCTAGTAGCCACAGAAAGAGCAAAATGTCCAACATCTTGGACGCACCATGGAGCTGATCTTCAAGGGCTCTTTCTTGGTGCCATCTAACCTGTACCTGCGAACGAGAAGAATAAGGGGTGGAAGCTTCAGTGTGATGGTCTGCTGGTGCATCTTAAGGGAGAGTCTGTGTGGAAATCCAGCTGTCCCGGACACTGCCAAACACTTTCCATGGCTGTGTTTACCGACGACGAGCCATGAATATGGTGACTCAGTGGGCAGTGCTGTTGCTTCAAACCTACAGTTTCTTATTGTGCATGCTCTGGTGTAGACTGAGATCCCATCTGGGGTGTTCCCCTTCCTTAAGCCCCCTATGCCAGTGTTTCCCAATCCAGTCCTTGGGGACCCCAAATAGGCCACATTTTGCCCTATATAATCATGCATGTTTTAAAAAAAATCTACAAATAGAAGAACTTTTTGTGCAACTTTTTCATACAACTGAATAGAAACATACACCATACAATTTTCACCTAAGGTGGCAGAACATTATATTGTAAATTTGTTTTGTTGTAAAACTTTGCACATGGGGATTTCCGATTAATAGAATCATGTGTCAGTAGCTTCTTTTATGATACAAAGAACACATAATAACAAGGTGATGAAAAGCAGTGTGTTAATTACAGGCATGACAGATGGACTGGCAACGCCAGGCAGCACAATGAGCACTACTCACGCAAAGTCCTCGCTCAGTGTGCAGACAAGCTGGGCCCCAAACACACTCCACAGAGACAGGCCGCCACACTCCCAAGTCACCATGACGACACTGCAGTCAGGTGACCACCGTATGAGCTTCACCGGTCCAGTTTTATTCCACACGTCTGTCAAGATTTGGGACTCATTAGCTGCCTAGTGAAAACATTGTTGATATAAATGTGTAAATCTTTTTGTTGAGCCCAGTATTGGATGATTGCATGAATGTGCTTGCTTTAGTTCAAATGAATGGATTACAGGTATTTTATAAAGGTAACTTTTTCTGTTAGACTTTAGTTTCTAAGATCAATATTTTAAGACCATGTCATTCACCACTGCAAGGAGAAAGCCCATTGCTGTCACTCATACAAAGGATGTTCTTATTCGCGACATGGAGGAAGTACCTCACATTATAAACAAAGTTGGAGGACACGGGCCAGACAGGGGAGTGTGTGAGATTTACCCGGGTAGCATTTTGGAGTCAGTTCCAGTTTGTGAGACAGCTGCAAGGAGCCTGTGGCACCATCTTGAGTATAAACCAATACAGAGCCACTGAAAGCAAATGTGACAGGTACCATCACGATTACAATACAGGATCACTGAAAGCAAATGCAACATATATTAGATCAGAATTACACCCATTTCAATACAAAAATAACTGAAAGTAGGGCTGTAATGGAACGCATATTTGTTGTGTATCATGCATTATATCATTTTCAGTTTGGAATGCACAACGAAATTAATAAATTTTTCAACATGGGCGGAACCTTAATTAACAAGTAGATGTTCAACATGGAAAACAGCTTAATTCTGACTATAGCTGTATCCCGATTCAGGGGCTGTATACTGTGTACACAGTAGGCGCTGGCTTTGTAGGCCGTGTCCTTCTAAAAATCAATGCAGTGAATCTTGGAACAGGTTGGGTTATGAAGGATCCATTGGGTGGGTCCATCATGGCCTGGGAAAGAATGAATTTCTATTCTTTATTTGAATGATCCTTCAAAATGGAACAGCCTTGTTGCAATATTGTGATACATTTGGCCTACAAATTCAGCCTTAGGAGGCTGCAGCCCGTGAAATGGAACACAGTTTGAGAGTCGGTTACAGCTAATGCTAGTTACACTCATCCATAATCGACTTTTCCTGCTTTGGGAACATTTTCAACTTCCTAATAAACTATACCAAAACTGGATGGAGTTGATAAGACCACGACTGTCTGCTGGTTCTGTTATAATGAAGTAGGATATGTGGCTGGTTGTGTCTTGGACACGCCAACACATCAGTCTCCATTTAAGGCACTTTTGCCAGGAAACTCATTCCGGGTTGAAAAAATAATTACAGCTATAGGGCTGCTCATTACCACACAGAGGTGACCATACTCTGTAGCGGAAAAAATGGGATTCAGTTCATTATGATCATTATAATGTTATAATTTTGATTTGCTTTTTATTTTGCATTATTTTGTCTAGTTAAATATATTCATGTATAGTAGTTAAATAGTAAGATTGAGGTTACAGGCATGTAACACACTTTGGGCTTAGCTCCCAAGTCCATAAACCCATGAATTGCCTGTGTGAGCTGCATGACTGAGCTCCTTGTGCTTCTCTCACACACACACACACACAAGCATGCACATGCACACCCACACACCTGGCCGAGCCAAATGCCATCAGTCGGTATTTGTCGTTGACCGCCACGCACACCCCGTCCTTCACGCCGGCCGCCCAGACGCCCTGCAGCTGCTGCAGAGGAACAGAGGGGCGCAGAGTCGTAAATGCATGGAGGGTTTGGGTACGAGTCTCCAGAGGTATATCATAAACAAATAAGCCTTCACTGGGGTGTTTATAGGCCATAACTTATAGCGTATGTGACATGCTACGATGATTAAGCAGAAATTCAAACTAGGTCTGACCTTTTGAACCATGACCAGTGTCAACTAATGCTGACACTGTTGGCAATTAAAAAAAAAATGTAAAAAACACTTGGGTGGGGACAGCGCTTACATTTGCAGCCAACCCACCAGAGGTGGGGGTGATGAAGCCCAGTCGGCCATCGCTCAGGACGACGGCCAAGCTGTCCAACGTTATGCAGTGCTCCATGTCCCGAACGTGTACACCATCCAGACCTGGCAAGGGGCTATGTGCACCTGTCAGACATGGAGAAGGGGGTCAATTGACCTCCTGGATGATGGAGTCGAGGGGGCAGAGCCACTGGGTTCGGGGGGGGGGGGGGGGGGGGGGTGTGGGGGCGCTGGTCAAGGCTGAGCCGCAATGAGTCACAGAGATGAATTGCAGGCTGGGTGTTCCACAGAACACTGAAGG
>JAODKM010000039.1:31486411-31510538 GCA_026780845.1 Petrocephalus sullivani
AAGATGATCAATAAACATGTTAAGTGCATATATATTCCCTTTTTTCTTGAGTCTGTTTGCTCATGCAAAATGAAATGAGATTAATATAGATTAAAAATGAATGATATTTAATCGTGATTAATTGAAATTAATCCACAGCAACCCTGTGATTAATTTGATTAAAGATTTGAATCATTTGACAGCACTACTAAAAATGCAATAATAAATTTAGAAAAAACACATCAGGACTTTTACATAGCTGATATGAAGGGCTGTCAGATTCCTCTGATCTATGAATTCTTGATGGATATAGCATACAGCCATGTTGTTTAGGCACTGTTGTGACACTGTTGATCTAAGCCAGGTGTTCAAGCTTTTTTAAATGCATTGAAGCTTTGTTCATCTTCAACGGAGGCTACAGGGACAATGAACAGCAGCCTGGTGAGCTTCTCAACTGAGTTTCCATTTCTCATAGGACATCTGCAGCTTCATTACTGAACTTGTATATACTATTTGTGAGAAACAGTTCCACTTTCAAACTCTATGTCTGGGTGCTAACAATGAAAATGAAAGATACGTTGACAGGGCACATGTAGCCAACATCTATATACAGTTTATATATGTATAAAATGTTAGGTCAAAATTAACATAGTAATCGTTGCCTTCCAAAAACAAACTTGAGGTGCAATGGATCATGGGATTGTTCTCATTTGGTGAGGATGCAACCAGTGCATCCTTGGTATTTGGAGTGAAGCAAAAACAATATCTAGGGATTTTTACTGTCATCTGTACTTGTGTTCTTAGTATTGGAACTGGTCCTTGGCAGTGGAAGGTGATGTAAAATGGGTACATGAGAATACAAGTACGGTAAAGTACACATATTGAAATTGATCCAATAGAGCTTGGCAATCAACATCATCGTCCAGTGCATCATGAAGCAGAACCAGCCAAAATAAACCGTCAGACTCGTCTCAGTGCTATTTATTGTGCTGCGCACAGTTTGTAAGCATGTTTAAAATTTGTCAGAAAGAAAAGGGGTTGTACAGAAACAAACTCTTACCAGATTGCATAGTTCTGTGTGTAGTTCTGTGTTTAAATATTCTATGAGACAATAATGTCTGGAATCCTTTGTGATGATTCTATATTAATTTGGTGATAGATTTCACATGTAAGTATGGATTATAGCAAGCTTTAGTCTTAAGAAGAAAAACAATCATAATTAATTCCTTGCAAGATGTGCGATTAATTAGCCAATTATTTCATATTGATTGACTGTCCTTATATATATATATATATATATATATATATATATACACACACACACACACACACGGGGGCTCAAAAAAGTGTATACACACTCCAACATAAAAAATAAATGCTTAAAAATTTTACTAGATTTATATAAATATCAGAAGGGTAGCTGTAAGTCATGTTTGAATTAATCACGTAAAACATAATACTACACATTGCTGCCATAAATCAATTTAGGTTTTAAGAAAGGGTATAGAAAACTGGTGAAGTGTGTTGATCATGATTAATCTGATTAAAAATATTAACGCATTTACCCCATCTGCAGTGCAGAATGACTCAAAATTCCTGAAATGCAGCGTTGCCAACTATTTCTTACCTGAACTTACCTCAACGTTGCATTTCAAGGATGGGGTAAATGCGTTAATATACTTAATCAGATTAATCACGACGCTGGATTAATCCGCGTTAACGCGTCAATTTTGACAGCCCTAATATATATATATATATATACACACACACACACAAAGGCATTCAGATGTATGTATTTCGGTTGTGTTTGATATACGAGAGTGGGATAGTGGAAGATTAGCAGAAATACACAATTAAAATGTATAGTATACATATTTAATGCAATGCAATACAATAATGCTACATCAGACAGTTTAAAATAATGTTAGTTTATAATGGCCATAGTTTTTATGTAAATATGAGGACCATAACGTTTTGGTATGTCCTACACATTAGCCCAAGCTACTCTTCTGTCTCCCTAGAGGAAACCAGAACAGCAGATGTTCGTTCAGTAGCGGTAGGAGAAAACCCCACTCACACAGTTCTGAGAATCAGAACTTAGATTAGAGGTATGAGGATGCAGTGTATTCAAGTGAGCCACTGTGCTCACGTAAAACACTGTACTAATGTTTTATCTGTGGGACATGTCATGTAGACATAAACAAGTGGTTACATTAAAATCCTGCATGTCTCATAGACAGTTATGGAAAAGAATTGCACAAATTTAGTAATATATCATTCTATGCTATTCAGATACTCTTGCAATATACAAACACAGACTTGCAATGTCAGTGACATCTTTCACACATTCAGAAACACGTATTTCTTGGAATTAAATTAATGCTATTGTTGCAATTGTTTATTCTATTCAGACTTTTTATAAGCAAAAATAAAGTGCAAAACATGTCATTTCCATTATCATGCTCATCACTACTAACCAACGAACCAAGTCTTTCCTCCACCCTTGCATTTTTGTGCCTATGAGTTCCTTAATTTGATGTTATTTAGCCAATAAATAATATCATGGAGCCAAGTTCCATGTTATATGCTGATCAGGGCCATAACCCATGCTGTTCAAAAAGTGAATCCTGATCATAGAGCCTAGGCGTAGGTGTGGTTTCAACATTGATAGGGACCAAATCACCCCCAAAACTCCTGCCCCCTGAACATACATGGTACTCTCACAAAGCATCCACAACCAAATCTATGCCCTTGATCCTAGCAAAGCCACCTAAGACACAAAGCAGGGGACTGGATTGGATGTCAGGGCATTGCAGGACACATGCACAATAATTACAAGATACTCATTCACAGAACAAGGGGTAATAATCAAGCCCCAAATCCTGGAAGGGTGAGGCCAAAATGCTAGCCTTTCAGCTATGACGTTGCTCCAGAAAGCCATCCTTGTAACAATAAATATGTGAGTTCACTGTGAAGTAGAGTGTCCTGGAAAATCTGAAAAAAACATAATTCGTATTTATTAATTACTTTGGCAGTAAAATGTTTATATATGAATTAATAATAATCACACAAAGGCATAAGAATGGAGACATGTTGCATCTTATCAACATTCTTATTAGTCAAATCCTCTGATACATTTATCTTCTTATTGACTGGAAAACACCAACATTTATTTACATACACAACACTCTAGAAGATGGGTTAAAACAACATAAGTTTGTGTTGACTTATGCACCACTAAAGAAACATGGACTATCCTGAGCAGAGGGTGCAGATACCAAAAGATGCCATTTTGTCCGGTCCCCCAGAATTTCTAGGTACACCCCAGATCATGACGTCATTAAACCATGTTTAACTATCAATACACGCAAGTCCAGTTTCAGTTCAGGAACTAGCGATCACATTCACCAGAGTAAATATCCCAGAGAATTAATATTTCTGTGCCATGATTCATTTCTAATAACACACACACAGATGAATTGACGATGCTTTACTCACATTTTACAGTCTCTGTAATTCATCTTCACTGCAGCCTTTTTCAGTATTTTCCATGCGCCCTAACCAAAGTAACATAGCAGAATTTGAGCATAAAGACACCCAAGCATTTTAGCTCAAATAAATAAATGTACTTGAACATTTGTGTCAGATAGACTATAATTATGTTCAAGTACATATGTGGTGAAATGATCCTAATAAAGTAATTGTACTACAAATGTGAAGGTTTATATAAGCCTATATAAGTAACATTACCTATTCAAATTGTATTTGTATGTTACCTGTGGTGTTCAAAAAAGCCCTCCTCCTAACATAAATGTGTTTTCTGCCTGGTGAGGAAACACAATACGATGCTCTCAGTCTTGCATCTATAATGAAACCCTATAAATACTTAAAAGATATATCGTGTTTACACATATTACCTGCTTATCCACTATACCAGTGGTTTCCAACCCTGTTCCTGGATGACCCCCTGCCAGGATGTTTTCATTCCAACCCAACCTTAATCAGGCTCAGATGGTCCTTAATAGGCTATTATTGAAGGTTGCAGCTTGAAAGCAGTGTGGGTTGGAATGAAAACATTCTGGCAGTGTCTATACCATCATTGAATAGGTGCAGGATGTTGCAACGCAATAAGAATATTAAACCATTAAATGGTTTGTTATAAAAGGATCCAATGTTAATTTTGCTTTTAGAGCTTAGCTACTTTCATTGCAGTCCTACTGCTATAGCTGTAATATTATAGCGAACATTGGATACAGAAAAGTACTGAGGCTAAATTCAGCAGCTGAGATCTATTTACTACATGAGAAATTAAGTGGATTTGAATGAAGGTGTCAGATAAAGGAATAATATGACAGTACTGTGTGTGCAACTATTTAGACTACGTAGCATCTGGACCCATACCTTGGAGTAGCCCAAATCTCCATTTCTTAAAATAAAGCCCAAGGAATACACACAGACCCATTCCCAATAAAGCGCCAACTAGTATTAGCACGACAGACGTGGTAGAGATCTTTGTAGATGCTGTTGTGGGTGGAGCTGAAAAAATAAAATAAAATGAAAAATCCAGTCAGAGCACATTGTCAGATATTCGGTCCCTATTTAATCCAATCAAAATGAACCTTGTCTGTAATTGGGATTTTTTTTTAGTAGCGACATGAGTAATTTCCTCCGGGATCAATAAAGTTTTTCTGATTCTGATTTTTAGAGAAGTCAGGAGGAATGGGGAAGTGTGTCATTCTTGGGTGTTCAAAGGTCACCAGACTAAATTTGGGGAGGTTCAGAGTTGGTGGAGAAATGCACATCTGTAGCCATCAATGCATCATCAGTACACATGATTCCAGAAACTATAATGATCCGTTTATGAAGGAATACAGTACATATACGAGAGTCATGTGCAAAAAGCTAATGATATATTGTCATTTCCGTTGACGGGGACAATGGCATGCTGTTCTCAGCCCCAATGAAACCTACCTGAGAGACAGATGGACGCTGAACCCACGTTTCGGTCTATTATGTAGCTGCAGTTATATACCTCCCCACAGGTGGCGTTGACTCTTAGTTGTGTTGTCACAATGTAAAGCCCATCTTGAGACATAGTGTGGCTGGTGTTGGTCTGGGAAGCTGGCAGCACGTTACCGGACGTGTCAGTCCATTGTACTTTGGCCATTGGGAAGCCAGCGGCCTGGCACTGCAGGAGCAGAGGGCCCGGCGAGTGCGAGCAGCCTTGCAGAGCTGTGGCTGCAATGTCCCTGTAAGAGGCTAACGACAAAGGAGTCAGTCACACCAGTGCTGTTCTTTGGAGAAATATGGACAAGTTGTGGATGGTGGCATGGATCCGTTTGTAAGTATGCTAGCTGTGTCTTGACAATTAATTAATTAAATGTCCATAAAGAAGACCTTCCTGTACTTCAGAGACATTTCTGTACTGGGCGGAGACGGGCAACAAAACATTTTCTATTCTGCAGTCAGATCCAGCAAAGTCTTTCATGCAATGATTTTGGTTTCTCATAGACATTAGTGTCTGGTAATGTTCCCCAGGGAGGCTGTTTCTGTGGCACCCTGCAAAGTACCATCAATCAACTTTTGCTTGTTAATAAGTAGAGGTATCTGCATGTAGTTAATTTGTTGTATATGCTGATGTGAGACAAGCATTCCTGTTTGCTCTCTGTCTTTATCATATTAAATACTACACATAGTAATAAAATTACACATAGATATTTTTCAAAATGGACTGAACTATAGTATTATTGAGTCTACTGGTGGATGGTCTTTGGGATCCTTCTTTCCTATCTCCCCATGTTGCCATATGTTTGGAGAGATAGGGGACAGTTATTTTTTCCAACAATGCACTGGGTCTCAGCACAGAGGTATATGTACATATACATGCTGTGTTATTGCCATTATTGTAAGATTGTTAAGAATAATGTAATTGTATAACTGTGGATCACTTCTGTTCCTCACTTCTTTCCAAACTTGCTCAAGCTGATTCCTGTTTCTTTGAGAGAAACAGTCCAGGAGACAGTCGGCCGGCCTCTGGAGGTCTTGCTCAACGGCCCAGTGGTAAAATCTTTCTGCTAGCCACGGACTTTGAACCAGTGACTTTCTGATCACAAGTTCAATGTCCTAACACTCTGAGCCATGCTTTTGTAAGGACATGTGAGAGGACGCTAGGGGACATGCAGACTAGACAACAAGTTGACTTTACTGCTCTGCGATGACACTTTAAGCTTAACGGCGACTAGTTGCTGATCACGTCACATGACACTTAACAACATGGGTGTTTGCAGCAAACCAGCAGTAGTATATCAAGTGGGTGGAAATATTTCACTAAAGACGAAACTTGCACTACTGTCATTGTTAAAAGTCTGTCCAGAAATACAACAAAAGTACAAGTGTCTTCCATACTCATATGAAAAGGCACTCACTAAGGCTATTTGCGGAAGGACCCAAATCCTCTTGACAAAAGCCAATTAGCTTGGGAGGAAAGCAGGACACCACTGCATTGCAGCCAAAGAATTCCGTGATTAATTACTAACACCGCATAGTCCCACCTTGGAGATCCCGCTGCAGTGCTGGGCCCACAACCAGGACAAATTTCCCCATTTGTCTAAGCTATGCAGAACCTACTTGGCTGTCCCAGCCGCCAGCACCCCAAGTGAGTACATTTTTTCCAGCCCATGATGCCTTTGCCTTCTTACATAGAAATGAGGATTGAAAAGCAGAAACTGAGACCGGGCAGGAGGATGAGTGTGGAGCAGCCTTACAGACTGGATCTGGTTTTCCTTCCCAACTGTTACACTAACTTTTCAATCTTTCACCGTTGGCACTTAAATGGAAATTGTATTAATGTTGCATTAATTGTTGCTGCTGAGTTGCAACCTGTTGTTGTTTCTACTGGTTCCTAATCTGCATAAATGATACGTGTATACATGGTCTGTTGTCGGCATTTGCACAGCTGCAGTTTCGGGAATGCGGATTGCCACTTCTTGCAAAGCATTCCCTTTCTTCTGTGGTTTTATTAATGACATCAGCAATGAGTCGTCGTCTACTTAACTTACATAATAGACTCGATCACATAACTATCAATTCTGAAAAATCTTAAGTTGTGCAACCCAGTCGGTGTGTCAAAATTTCGATCTCCAGACCTTGGACAGCGAGGGTAGTCTGCTTGTAGTCACCTCCTCCCATTTCCACCACGCACTGGTACCTTCCAGAATCGTTAATCCTGACATCTGAGAGCTGTAGCAGAGCCCGTCCCTTGATTAGCTCGTCATCCTTCAGCCATGCCCTGCCCCTAAACTGGGGATCCTGCGAGCTTATGTCCTTCCTCCAGTCGATCATTTTGTAGACCTCCAAGCGTGGCAGAGGACTAAGGCGATGCCAGAACACAGACAGGGGTGCCTTCCCATCTCCGGGTGGAAATCGACACTCCATAGTAACATTGTCATGTAATTCAGCCAGGTAATGTGGACTCATCTCCACTGTGAGGAGTGCTAGAAAATTATGAATATTGTTATTTTGGTAATCTGCATTGCAAACAACAAGTTACAAACATAAGTAAAATTGAAATATTTGTCAGAATTAGCAAAAGATGTAAGGACTCTACATTTATTCAATTAAAGCGTAATGCAGTAGCTAAAAACAAGCAAACAAACAAAGTGTGTGAGGTTAAAAAGTGAGAAAAAGCTTCAACAGTAGCTTTAAGATATATTTACAGATGCCTAGTCATTGCAATTATATTCTGCAAAAAAAAAAAATTCAAAAAGTTATCAACTGCTTACAACTAAAATAAATGTCCTCAGTCCTCCCCCTTCTGTTATCGCTGGAATGATACAGCCCTGCCTTCCCCTTCATGACGCACTTTTCTGACAAAATCGAGCCTACGTTCGAAGTGTGAGTGCATGTACGTGCATAAAATACTTAGTTAAAAATTGTTAAAATCCGGTTATCAGAAAAGAAAGTTAAGGCTACAAAAAGTTGCAAGAGAAGAGAGGGCAACAATAGCCCACTCAGTGAAGAACAAGTCCGTGGATATTTCTAGGCTAATTCTACATCTAATAATAACATTAGTAAAATGGCCTTACCAGTACAACAAATAATTATGTGTCTATTATAATGATAAGACAGCAGGCACATTTTATTTCCTCACAAAGAAAGTGTTTCCAATTTGCAGGGCCTTTGACTACGAGATATAATTATGTATAAGGTCCGAGAACATTTTACATTCTACTGTAAGAGCGCCCCCCAAACTTTGTCATTGGGGCCCAGATGTTTAAGAGGCCTGTCCTAATACTTTTGCGCATATGGTGTATTTCTGTCTTTAAGCTTTGGTATATAACTCGATCGATCCCAAGAACTGGTTTGAATGGGTTCCCTTCTCTGTAAACGTTTGGCGTAGCTGGCAGTAGTTCTTTGACAGTCCCTAATTCCGCAGTCCCAGCTGAGACTTGCTGCGTTCATCGTTTTTCAAGTATAATATATAACGTGCCGTTTACTTGCCACTTGTCCTGGTTTTCCCGGGATTGTTCTATTTTTGAGCAACTTTCCCAGAAAATATATATTCTTTCCCGTGACATGAATTCTCCACTTTCTTTTGTGAAAAAGTGCATATAATTTAGAACATCGTAGTTTCAAATAAACCCTCCTTTGGTTCCCTTCTACTGATATCCTTTTTTTCTTACTGGTTGTGTGCCTACATCCAATCCCCTGTCCGTAAACGGTTACAAACGGGCAAAGACAGCGACGACTGCCCATGTCTATGTTTCTATTTGAGTGGTAGCAGAAATACGAACGCTTCCCTTATCACCGAGCAGCTGCCCTGGCTGTCTGTCTGCCCCACGCATCCACACCCACTACCCCGGCGTGCCTTAAATTGCTGGCTAGCATAAAACGATTTACCACGTACAACTCAGAGTGGGCGAAAGGAGAGACCTTTTCGGAATGGGCAAAGCCCACCCAAGGAGACTTAGGGGTATTCCACAAATGTCCGAGTATTACGGCTTTTCACTAATCCGAAGTAGCAACCCTGCAGTTTACTGCAGGTTTGTTCTTGTATTGTACTGAATTATGTTGCCTGTCCACGAAAAAAGATCTGAAATACTGCATGTTTCAATAAGCAATGAAATGGAAAGGTTTCCCGAATGTTAAACGAATCCTGAGTATCAAACTAATTTTACCACATTACGTACCTGAAACGTTCCTCTTACTAATCTAAATGGCACATGCATGCTTTAAAGTAATAAAACATTACTGAAAGATCAGTTTTATTTGGTAATTTAATATGAAATCACATAACCTTTTTTTTCATTAATGATCCCTCAACTTACGCCCCCTGACCTTTTATGAAAAAGAAATATATATATAAAAGCTTTCATTATGTATAATTGTTTTGAGATGCATTGCCGTTAACTTTTCTTAAGTAGTCTCCGTTTTCTTCCGTAACATTAATTCATACTAATATTAAATAAATATAAAATCCACACAATGTATTTGAATACATAGAATGTGATCCATACCTCTGGAACTGCTGAGGAACAAGAACAGCATCAAAATCACGGTCTTCATTGTCTTTTAACGGCTCCAAGAGTAGATCTAGGACCCACTGACAACGGTATTATACCGTCATTATAATGCACTCACATAATACAGTTATACAGTACAATATACACAGTCTGAATCTTATCAGTGGGCAGATGACACAGAAAACCTTACAATTCGGGACAAACTAAATAAAAATAAAACAAAAAGTATTTCTGAACAGATTTAGTTTCATAAGTTCATCATATTGAAAATCTTACCTCTCTCTTCTAATCTGCCCAGCTAAGATTAAAACTGAAAGCATTTTGCTACTTTCATTTCATTTGGTTTCATTTCTCTAGTCCAGTCATTTGTTGTTAGTTAATATAGCTCTGTGAATGTTTATAACTCTCAGAAGTAGCACAGATAGTTTATTAAATGCAGAGTTATGAGTCTGACTAGTATATGCTATCTGGAAACCACCAGTTCTAATAAACGGTTTTCTTCTTTAATTATAGCGACTGCAGATAAATCTCATGACATTTTGTCCAGGAAGGGAAAAAATACATCCCCCCAATGCAGTGTAATACACATTGCCTTTACTTTGTTTAGTCACTTTTATAAATGTGTAAATTTACAGTTACTGCATTTGGCTGACGCTCTTATCCAGAGCGATTTACAATGCCCAGTTACAGGGAATTACAGTCTCCCAGGAGCAACTTCGGGGTAAGGGTCTCGAATCTCATACCACTAGGCCACTCCCTCCCTGACACGTGTGACAATCGTGCTGGGAGTCGTGTCATTCGTGTTACATACAGCCTGAACGCAGATGTTTTTCTCCTTTTCCCCTTTAAAATATACAAAGAGCACGGTGTATGTGAATTTCTCTGTGCGAAACAGAGAAGGTCCTTCGTGTAGTTCCCCAAAGATCTTCAGAGATGAATTGATCATGGTACCTTCTGAAGAGTGACATATTCCTCCTTGACATTTTTTCCATACCAATCACTTCTGATTTATATGTATATTTTTAATACATATGAGAATACTTACGCTTTTGTTACCTACCTTACATAAAAGACAAATAGAAATGAACAGACAACCTCCACATGATTAAAATGCCTCATTGTACATATCCAGTGCATCAGTAATAATTGCAAAAAAAAAAAAAAACTGACAATATAAACCCCACAATAAAACACTGAACAATTCATAGCGTGTCGCCATAGAGCGGCTCCATGTTGAAGCAGGTTCTGTTGGATGATGTGCTAATGTTTCTATATTGTCATTGGTTTGAATGAGGCCAAGTTACCACTAGATAGAACTGGTTATACCAAATGTTTTGTACACATTATCTACTTAAAGCTTTTCGATCAAGTGGGTGTTTAGAATGGAGTTAGGAGATAAAAACAGTGCTTGGTTTGTTTCTTACATACCGATTAATGCTTCATCATCTCTCCCAGGAAAAGTAACACTGGGGGTTTTGTGCAGCTGTCTGGGTCTAGCCCAAGGAAGGCGTTCACAATAAGCATCCAGATTTGTCCGCTTTGGGAAAAACACAGAGTCAATGTGTACAAACTTAAATCATAAAATGGCCACAGAGCCTTAAGAATTCCCTCCTGTACTGTTCTGTATCCTGCTCTCTCCCCTACACATAGGTATAAATTAGATTTGTTACCTTATTAATAGTTTGATGGTATTGCAAATATAGGGTAAGATTGGCATAGATGCAAACGGGCTGCCACCAGAAGACTGAATGCACATTCCTGGTAATTATGATGATTAAACTGATTTGTCTCCAACAACAGAGATTGGTAGAGTTCTAAGTTTTGCAAAGAGAAAAAAAAATACAGACCTATAATGTTTGCCAAATATCCATAGTACCTTTATCAGCATTTCTGACGACAAAAGTCCCAATGGCTGCTTTTCACTAAAATTCAATTCCGCAGTGTTCGTGAAACAATTAAAATTTCAAATGAGAGGAAGAGAATCAGATTTACTGACTGGAAACACTCATGCACCGTGCCAATTGCCTTCAGTGCGTGTGTGACAGCTTGGAATGAGAGTCATTTTCCACTTCCTTCATAGCCTGACCGGCAGGAAGGGTGGAGGCAAGGCTACCAAAGGTCAAACAAAGACTGCAGGCAACATATGATCTGCTTTAATCTTACAATGAAAACAAACAAAACAGGATTTTATACATACATGTGGATTTGTTTACAAGAAATTTAATATATTAAGAGAATGTTCTTAAATTTACATTCACTGTTGCTTGTACAAACAATTAGCAGTTTGCAGCATACAAAGTACAAAAAAAATATATACATTTTATTCCTAGCCACAGAAGAACAATTTTTTTTTTTTAAAGAAACCAAAGCAATACTGTCTCATGTCCTCGCTTGTCGGTGTCCATCCTTACCTGTTCTTGGACGGCACACTATTCCGTGGGCCGTAACCCAGGACTCTTTCAGGGGACGCCCTCGTGACCTGCCATAATCTCCAGCCCGGTACTTGCATGTGGGTCTGACCCCCACATCAGTAAGCGTGGCTCAGTGCTGACCCTTTCCCTGGGGGGGGTACAGGGCAGCCGCTGGTGCTGCTCGGGTGCAGTTTGTGTGCATGCTCAGCCCCCACTGCTGTCCCGAATGAGATCCAGGCGGAGGGAGAGATGCTTGAAGATGGGCCGGAAGATGGGCTCGTTATTCCAGCAATCCTCCATGATTTCGTATATCTGGAAAGGAAGACGGAGTCTCAGCGATGCCCCGAACCCATATGATCTCCAGGGGGGCCTTTCCAGGAGGGGACCCTTCACACCAGCGTTTCCCAGCCCAGTACTTGGGAACCCCCAGACAGTCCACGTTCTAGCTCCATCCAAACTCCCAGCATAATGGAACCCAACAATCCAGCAATCGAGAACACCCTGGTACAGGTTTGTTGGGAGCTGGGAGGGAGCAAAAATGTGGCCTGTCTGTCTGCAAGAAATCTGGTAGTCGGTACTAATCCCAGTAGAATGAAACGATTCTCAATACCCAGTTACCCAAATGAAAGGCTCACCAATGCGAGTATTATTCATGAATATCTTTATAACGTATGGCCTGATTTTTTACTTTGAAAACAACAGTATCCTAATAAACAATCATATAATGTATCACACTGCCATATTATGCTTATTCATGCTTAAATAATATACATGATGTACAACAATGGCAGGAGCTGTAGTAGTTGTGGTGATCAACAGCCCAAAACGAGATATATAAACAAGATATTTATATATATTTTTGTGGTGGCCATGTTTTTTACAGTAACAGTATCCCCCTCTTTTGGTTAACTAGGGGACATGACAGTCGGCTTCATTCCCACAGTTTAACCATCCAGCTTCCTCACCCTGCCTGGTGCTTAATTCCCCCCACCACTCAACCCCACCGGAGCTCACGGTGCTGAAACCTCTGTGAGGGCCTGCAGGGGTCAGTGTTCATCTTGCTGCTGGTCTGGCCTCAGCGGCGGCCCGGTACGGCACTCAGGGGGTGGGGGGGTCTCACCTCGGGGGGGCAGCCGATGGGCCGCGGCAGGCGGGAACCCGATCGGAGGAGCTCGATGAGGTGGTACACGATCATCTGGCCCTGCTTGTCGGTCCCCATCATCCCCATGAACACCTGCGGGTAAGAGAAACCCGGGGACCACCCTGAAGACGGAGATCCCCGGTGGCCTCCCGGCACGGGCCACAGGGAACACCTCTCACTTATCTGAGGCCCCAGGCTCACCGCCATTCCTGCTACGGATAAATGGATGAATGGGTGCCAATGTTTCTCATTCTGACTGAGCCTAGAACCTCATTACAGGAAAGCCTAAAACCCGAAAGGACCATTTGACCTTTATGCTGCATTTGATGTGCGTCAGCAAAACCTCACGGGGTAGAGCCACACTTACGGTAGGCGGGCTGCAATTCTTCTCACTGTGGGTGAAGAGCTCGTACAGCACCACGCCAAAACTCCAGGTGTCGGATGCCACCGAAAACTTGCTCTCTGTCAGGGACTCGGGGGCATACCTGTACAACGGTGACACACCCCATCATGGTGGCTACCAGTATAGGTGTGTCATAAGCACCTCCCAACCAGCAACAGTGAAATGCATCACAGTGTGACAGCCAGTTAGCTTTCAAAAATCCTACCATAACCTTCTCAGAAATTATTTGTTAAAAGCAGGTTTCTATATTGCCAAAAGGAGTGTTCTGTCTATGTACAACCCTTATTCTTAACTTCTCAAAATACTATTACCTGTATTCCAGGGAGCCTTTCAGAACAAAGATTCACTTCTCATCTGCTACAGCCATACAAGCAGGCCACCAGAACATCTCACCAGAAGATGGGGCTCTCCCCCGGCTCCTTGACTTTGTAATACTCCTTGTCTTGGGGTAAGACTTTGGTGAGGCCGAAATCGCCGATCTTCACTCGCATCTCGCTCTCCACCAAGATGTTGCGAGTGGCCAGGTCCCGATGGATGTAGCGCTTAGTACCCAGGTACTCCATCCCCTGCAGGAGGGAAGGCCAGCAGCTGGTGTCACCTACAGCACAGGTCCACCCACTATGCATGGGAAACTGGTGTGAAACCAAGCAATATTACGCATCTAGTGCAAGGGTCAACACCATGGCGAATTGCGACCAACGTGCAGGTTTTACCCTAAACATACTATTTAATAAAGTAGCCTACACAGTTTTTTTATTCTCAATAAAAACACAAACATTTTTCCGTGTACCGACGGGCTTATCCCACTGGATCATGTGCTAGATGTTCAGTTTAATTATAGATACAGAAACTCATGCTGTGACCCATTATATGGCGATTCATAGTGTTCCAATAATTATAGACAAACTGCAAGCAACACACTATTCATTAAACAAAAAGAAAAATTGATAGAAAAAAAGTGTAATAGCATGAAGATTGATAGGACAGATAAAAATGAAATATACGTCTTTAAGTATAAGTATTAAGTCTGAACACAGAGAAGGTCAGTAACATTTTAGTTACTTCCTTTATGTATGGTACAGAAAGACCTGAGCTTGGAGGCTTCGCCCGGCCCTTCTCATTTATCTCAAATGACAAGACAAAACTGCCTGAACACGATGCATAAGGCACTCCTGCTGACTTGCACTATCTATTTGAATGATGCTCATTTTCCTTTAATTGCTTGGACACGTGAGATTGTCGAGGGGGAAAAAGCTGGAGCGTGCCGGTCAGGCGGCGTGCCGCAGAGCTTCCCGACGGCGGCACGGCGGCTCGGGACCTTGCAGATCTGCGAGGCGTAGTGCAGCAGCTTCCTGTGGTCGATCATCTCCTTGTTCTTCATTAGGTAATCCCGCAGGCTGCCGTAGGGCAGGTATTCCATGATCAGCCGCAGGTTTCTGCGACCTGCATGATACGCATGAGACAGGTTCTGGATCAGTGGGCCTGGTGCTGGGACAGAGGTACCTGAACATGTCCACTGTAATACGGCAGAGAATCAATGCAAAGAAGAGAAGATCGTAACAGACGAACCAGTGCCTATAATTACCACTTGTGGCCATGGGGATGTGCTGCCATACTGCCCCCCCAAGTGCTAAAGGTGGACAATGGGCTCATTTCTGTGACACACTGGTTGAATGAGATTTAGATGATCAACGAAACTTTAGGAGAAGTTTAGGAGAAACAATCATAGCTGTACGTTTCTCTGTGTATACAAGGTGAGCGTTACATGTTACTTTGTTTCCTTCACCGGTGGACCTTTCACCATGGATCACTCCGCACCCATTTAAAGGGGCCGTTAGCCATGGATCACTCCGCATCCCTTTAAAGGGGCCTTTAGTCATGGATCACGCCGCATCCCTTTAAAGGGGCCGTTAGCCATGGATCACTCCGCATTCCTTTAAAGGGGCCTTTAGTCATGGATCACGCCGCATCTCTTTAAAGGGGCCCTTTGGCCATGGATCACGCCGCATCTCTTTAAAGGGGCCCTTTGGCCATGGATCACGCCGCATCCCTTTAAAGGGGCCGTTAGCCATGGATCACGCCGCATCCCTTTAAAGGGGCCGTTAGCCATGGATCACTCCGCATCCCTTTAAAGGGGCCTTTAGTCATAGATCACGCCGCATCTCTTTAAAGGGGCCCTTTGGCCATGGATCACGCCGCATCTCTTTAAAGGGGCCCTTTGGCCATGGATCACTCCGCATCCCTTTAAAGGGGCCCTTTAGCCATGGATCACTCCACATCCCTTTAAAGGGGCCTTTAGCCATGGATCACGCCGCATCCCTTTAAATGGACCGTTAGGCATGGATCACGCCGCATCCCTTTAAATGGACCGTTAGCCATGGATCACGCCGCATCCCTTTAAATGGACCGTTAGCCATGGATCACGCCGCATCCCTTTAAATGGACCGTTAGGCATGGATCACGCCGCATCCCTTTAACCATGGATCTCTCTGCATTTGCTTAACCCTTGACGCATCGCAAGCCACCGGCTCATCTTTGACCACTAACCCAGGGCAGCTGCTCACCTGCACTGTAGCACACTCCCTTATACTTCACGATATTCTCGTGCTGGAGAGACTTCAGGATCTCAATCTCACGTTCGAAATCCCGCATGTGCTCCGCAGTGCTGCTCTGCAGCTTCTTCACGGCCACGACTTCCCCGGTGTTGTCCTGCAGGGGGTCATATCTGCACATCTCCACGCTGCCAAAGTTTCCCTGAAGAGGAGGAAGCAGTGATGACTTGGCATATTAGTGAAGCGATTGCTTAACCGTCCAAATGTTAGTCCCCTCAGGGAAAGTGACACCGATTTGCGAACGCCGCCAAGCAGAAAGTCCCAAGCTGGTCTCTCCAGGTACAACCACAGTGTTTATTTTATGGACATACACCTATACATATGTGCAACAGCCACGGACAGTGAGGAGACTAGCTTTACTTGGATACCTTGCCCAGCTGCTGCAGGAAAATCAGGTGCCTCTCCTCAAACTGGGCTGGCGGCTGGCTCTCAAAAGCACCAGTAAAACCAAAGCCAACAGCCCGGTTAGGAACCATGTCGCTCTCTGCCAGCAGTTCGTAATCTAAGGCACAGGAGAAACGCAAGCCGGTAAATAATGCAATCGCCGAAACGTTACATTTCCGAATGGCCCACAGTGTGTGGATTGTGTGTGTCTGTCCTGCATTGAAATGTGGGCTTTATAAAGAAGCATCACCTACTATTTTTAAGGACTATGAATCATGGGTGATTTATGTGCATCAAAGCAGTTTTATATGGCCTGCATCTAAAAATCTACAGTGTCATGCTGGAAAACACCTTTGCTGACAGGGAAGATTTTCAAAACAGGATGCGGGTAATCCTGCCCGACAATGATGAGCTGTATGAAATGTGGAAGCAAACGGACCTCGGACTGACACAATAACACTCCCCTGCTAGGTTTCACTTTTCTGCTTCATGAACTCCTTGCATTTTTAGTACTGAAATGGGAATTGTTATATGTCTGAAATAAAATTCATGGGCTAGCAATATTTCATATTGAGGACCATTGTAATTCACACATCAACAGCCTTTGGCTTGACCACCAAGTTGGATCCTTTGAGACTTGGGAATCCCCCTAATGACTCTTTACTAGGTGAGTGGTACGAAAACAGATGGACAGAATTCAATAATCTGAACAGAATGTACAGCCCTAAGATTTTAGGGCATGACTTCAGCCTTATAAGAGCCATGGAAACAGGCACAGATGAGAAGTTCTGCAGCGGAACTGACCGGGGGTGAAGAGGCAGTTGAGGTCCCGTATGATGGCCTGGAAAGATGGCCGGCACATGGGCTCGTAGTCCATGCACCGGTTGATTAGGTTGGCCAGGTCTGTCCACTTGGGGGCAGAGAGCTGATGCCGATCCTCATAGAATAAGTTCTTCTGTAGTAAGACCATGGGTACAGGTATGAGTCACGTGCAGGAAATTCTCATGTAAAACAGTGTAATGTTTCCTTTCCTTCCAACTACTCTACGTTACAGGGTTTGACAGTTAATGCGTTCTTATACTCTGATACAAATTAGGTGAACAATAGAGGAGGCAGTTAGAAATGAATGATAATAATAAATAAATATATATTTTTTTAAATACCACAGGAAAAAATAGACTTATTATAAAAAGGTACCTGACAAACAGCAAAGTGGTAGCTAAAAAAAATTTTAATATTGAGGAGTACATTCCTGCTCAGTGGCCCCACCTTGTGGCAGGCAGGTGTGACTGCCATCACTGACCTTGTAGCAGTCCAGCATGCTGAGGGGCTTCTCCCCGCAGCTGCAGATCTCCCACAACGTGGTGCCAAAACTCCACTTATCTGCCGCCAAACTAAGGCTGTGGGGGTCCGCAATGCATTCTGGGGGCACCCACGGGATGCGCTCTATCAAAACTGGGCAACAGGAGACCACCTTTAATTGCACAGAAGAGCTGGCATGTGTGTGTGTGTGTGTGTGTGTAACCATGCAGACACAACAACCCAATGCACCTCAGCGCACCCTCACACTGCACAGGCAGGCAGTACCATCCTGCCGCTACACTGCCAACATGAACAAGAATATCACTCATACTAATAGATGAACACAAGGACAAAAAGAGGAGCTTTTGCTTTCTCATAAGCAAAGCTCGCGCTTCCTGGGATGATACATTTGTCACAGGAATTCCTGCACATTCAGTGAGATTAAACGAGAGTACGCATTCCTTCACAGAGAAAAACAAGGATGAGTTTCCATCCCCTGGGACAATGGAGTAAATCAAAGATGCGTTTTCCTTTAGGGATCATAAAGAGGCGTTGTAAAGGGCAGCATACCATCGCGGGACAGCACGGTGAGGCTGATGCCCGGGTCGCTCAGCTTGATGAATGGCGGGTTTCCGCTCTTGCGGTCCTCCTCCCGGATAAGCAGGATGTTCTTTGCACAGATGTTCCCGTGGACTAGATTTTTCTCCTCCTGTAGGAGAGGACGATTCACAGATGGAGCATGGGAATACCGTATACACACGCCAACAGAAGGCCGCAGTTGTTTAAACTGACATAGTAAGTGATTAATTCCATAATTAATTAGTTCCAAGTCATATAAAAAGAGCAACATGTGGTTGAACAGTCTGATTTTAAACATTATTTTTTAAGTTATAAGGCTTTACCAAATAAAACCTAATACATTCATGACTGCAACACACATTTAGCATCCTAGTTACTCAATCTTGCAAGGCTTTCTATCATAATATAAAAGTCATCAAATTTAAGGGCAAAATTAAAGAGTTCGGCAGCTGAGCAGGATGCTGTAAGACCCCCCCACCCCCAAGTGGTGCTGTGTGCCTTACCAAGAAGTGCATGGCCCATGCCAGCTGCTTGGCTACTTCCAGCTTCCATGTGACGTTCACAGAGTTCTTGTGCTTCTTCAGGTAGGTGTCCAGGGACCCAAACTTCACATACTCCTGTACCATGATATCTGACAATCACATTCATAAAGATGTTCATTCAAAACTCATGTTGTATTGGACAGTCAAAGGTAACTAAATGCACAGCACACTAACAATAAGTGATGTTCCTCCCTTTATGGGTATGGCGCTGTTGGATCATGACTAACTTTCTGCATTAAACAGCGGAAAACCTCTAGAACAGTGGTGGCCAATCTTCTCTGCAAAGGGCCAGTGTATATGCAGATTTTTGGGATAACCTTTAGGTCAGCTGTTTAAACCCAGGTGTGAGGACTCTTCGGCCAATCGGTCCTCTGATTAGTAACCTAATTAGGGAGTTGCAGCGAAAAGCCGCAAACACACTGGCCCTTTCTGCCCATCCCTGCTGTAGAAGGTCAGGAAGCTGACTTTTGAGGCCTGCAGGTCATCAGGGGGTTACTCACTCTCCTCGCCACAGACACACACGCCGTAGTTCAGCAGTAGATGCTTATGGGACAGTTGGCTCATCATGCTGGCAGCTTCGAAGAAGGACTGAGGGTCAACAAAAGGAACATTTGAGGTGACCACAGCGCCATGATTTTATAATGCTTGGTGCCCCTCTCCAGCATCACTATGGCCTTTATGACCTGTGTGTGTTATCATCAACTTGTTATCTGACCTCTGAGTAATTACGGTGAGCCTTGTCAAGGATCTTCAGGATGACCTCAGTCTTGTGCATCTCATCGTTGTCTCCCAGCTCTTTGCGGATTCCTCTGAAAATCTTTGTGAACGTTCCTTGGCCCTGACTTTCATTCTGGAACAGAACAAAACAAAAATAAGCTCCTGCCCTGCAGCCTCGGGTATGCCACACCCACACTGGAGTGCTCCTGCCCTGCAGCCTCGGGCATGCCACGCCCACCCTGGAGTGCTCCTGCCCTGCAGCCCCGGGCATGCCACGCCCACACTGGAGTGCTCCTGCCCTGCAGCCTCGGGCATGCCACGCGCACACTGGAGTGCTCCTGCCCTGCAGCCTCGAGCATGCCACACATACGCTGGAGTGCTCCTGCCCTGCAGCCTCGGGCATGCCATGCGCACACTGGAGTTCACCCGGTGTCACAAGGAATTTTTACACTTGATTTTCTCCCATAGCTCAAAGATACACAGTTTGGTGTGCCTCCAAACTACCCAGACTATGTGACTGTGTGAGTGTGTGCATGTGCGTGCCCTGCGATGAACTAGCATCCTGTCCAGAATGACTCCCATCTTCCGCCCCCTATATTATCAACATTTAGAAAGTGAGCGAGTTCTTTTTATTGTTCTCCTTGAGAAGAACTGCCTGCATACATTTTTGTCAAATTAGAGGAGGATATTGCTCAAGTGCCTTTACTGAATTTAAATGAGGTTTTAATTGATGACAATTATGAGCCTCAAAATGTTTATAGTTGTAAATCGATTTAAAATATAGATTTAAAATAGATTTAAATAGATTTAAAATATTTAAATATTTAAATAGACACTCATAAATAAACTGGTTAATATAATATAGGCCAGATTTGATCTGTAACAGTTTTATAATGTGTAGAGAAGGGGTCCCTGCCCCGTCTCTCAAAAAAAAATGTGTACACTGTGTGTTTTGCCCAGCTGTGGCCTTTTTGGACAAAATTTCACACTATATCACATGGGTAGAAATAACTTTATCCAAAGGTGCTTAATAATGTTCCAATTCAGAACTAAGCCTGGCTGCCATCTTGGTGCAGAATTGTGCCCTCTGCTGGCACTTTAGAGTAAGATGCACAACAGTAGCTCTCCTTGACAGCCACAGAACACACTAATGCTTCCGTTTCCACAGCGTCATCCAAAAGGCTACATCTGAACTGGTGGGTCTGACTGTGTTAGATGGTTGTGACATACAGCTGACCAGCACGAAAGTGGAGACACTCACAATGTCCAGGTCCTCTCTGCGGATCTTGTGGAACACCATCTGGCTGATGTTGTGTCTGTGCAGCGAAGATGAGTGGGGAGTCATGGCATCCCTGTTACAGCGACTTATAAGCAGGTTTGACTTCTCTGCAAGGGAGAGAGTGGAGAGCAGAGAAGTCAGGAGAGCATTCACAATTCTCAGAACATTTCCAACATAAACCCAGTGCTCCTCAACCTGGTCTTCTGCCGGGCAGTCCACATTTCTGCTCACAAAACATGAAACTGCCTGGGGGTCCCCTGAGGACTGGGTTGCCTAGAGCAGGGGTGGCCAATCTTATCCAGGAAAAGCCGTTGTGTATGCGAGTTTTCACTGCAACTCCCCAATTAGATTACTAATTAGAGGACTGACTGGCTGAAGAGTCGTCACACCTGGGTTTGAACAGCTGACCTAAAGGTTATCCCGAAAACTGGCATACACACCGGCCCTTTGCGGATAAGCTTGGCAACACTGGCCTAGAGCAATGTGGAAGTTTGCCTTGACCTTTGAAGCTGGGAGGACAGCAGCGGGAGAACTGGAAGACCATGCCATCCGAGCGCACGGTCTCCTTCCGGTAACAGCTCAGTAGCTCCTGCAGGCTGCTGAAGGTCCTCTTGGCGCCGCTCAGGCTGAACATCTCGTCCTCTAACTTATTGATCTGGCAGTGCTTATATTCCACCGCACCACCCATCTGGAGTCCCAGAAAAAGATTCAAGGTTATGTGCATAGCAACCCCCATCACCACCTACGCACACTACGAATCAGACCACTTTCAAACACACCGTCACCCAGAAACCTGCTAGATTCCTGCTCACATGCAGAGCAAACACATAGGCTCATCCAGACTGCACTCACTTCTACAGCAAAGGACAAGAAGTACTTGTTGAAGTCTCGGGGACTGCAGCGTAGGATATACAGGCCTCGCTGGTTCCCACACTTGTGCAGCTTGCTTATGGCAAACTCCAGCCTGTGGAGAGGAAAAACCACGTCATGAGCACCAGAACGACAAGGGGAAGTTAGAAGCTTCCATGGCCACAAGTTTGAGCCAGCTCAACGGCCATAGATGTGGTGCACCAACCACGCAGCTAAAATACTGCAAGCCACACTACAAGAGCAGTTCTCTGCATTTTGTACAGTAAAAAAAAAAAAAAAAAAAAAGGATAAAAAAAAATTGTGGTTTAAAATGAGTGATGAACTTGTGGAATATGGAAAATTAAAACTTATGGTATACTTGTGTATCTCAAGTTTGAAACGTGACGACAACAAAAACGTTTTCTGACTCGTTTCCAGTTGCATTGGAGTTGTAATTATCCATTGTTTATTACTGAATGTCATAAACAAAACAGACTTGGGGTAGGTTGCCCAAAAGCATCGTAGCGCTAAGTAGTTCATTATTGAGCACTTAAGATCGTTAATTAACGAAGCCGGCCCCGAAACCCTTCGTAATTCAAGTTGTTCGTTATCTCGCTCGTAGATGTACCCACTCATGTACCCACTCATTATTTTCCAAGTAGTTCGTTGTTTGAATTTTTGCCTGCTGTCCTGTCACAGAGACGCAGAGATTGGCCAAAATACATCACAAAAACACACTGGCGGTCTTCTTTGGTCAATGTAATAATGCCGATGATATAATATGCGGTCAAAATTAATAACATGTACAGTGAAATGTACAATTAAGACAAATATGAAACTATAATGTAGACTACAAATTAGTACAAACAGCGCTCGTTGTTGTAACTCCTGTGCGCATTTTCAGTACATAACAGGGTTAGATGCAATTCATAAAATTGGTTGAAAAAACATAGCAGATTCGCAAATAGAATTTGAATATATGGAAGTAGAATTAAAATGATAGTTATTTCACATACATAGTGTAAGTGCAGCTGTAACAATACAGCTTAATATTTCAAATGGATTACACAGCACGTTAACATAAACAGCATACACTGCCACCCCCCCCACGATCACGAATATTTACGGACGTAAAAAGTACATACAATGTCCAGCAAGAGGGGATGCCTTGCATGACACTAAAATTGGTTTTCATGCCACTGCAGGCATATCTGGCATTGTACGTGCAGTGGATGGAAAGCTCAACCCTAGTCATATTTTGACAATCTACACCTGTCAAATAATATTCTTGGCACTAAATGTCCATGCAGGTGACATGCAACAATCAAGGACATTTTACATACATTGTCTCTGAGTGACCTGGAGAAAATTATGGTGCACATGATGCTTCTTCACCATTGAAATACGTGGGATCGATGTTCCTGTTATCGTCAGTCTGCTTTTCTTACGCGACGGCGGAGAAGGAGCCAACAAAATACTATTTAGAGATCGTTCCTTATTTCTGAAATAACGACGGTTTTCGGGGCGACCACGTGGATCTCGCTCGTTATTTTCCTAAGTACTACTTTATCTTGTTCGTTATTCACAACGATCGATTGCTTTTGGGCAACCCACCCCTGGTTGAAGTTTTCCACACACTGCCAAGTTCATGCTGATTGCCCAGAGAAATGGACTCAAATTAGGAAATCCTTAGAACTTAGAAGATTTTTAAACAATTTCTGCTTTAGGAATAAGAGCACGCTAGGAGTCGAAAAACCACACCGTAGCATCTCCACAACACTCCTGTGAGATAATCCCAGACTTGCCTTTAGCAGTCTCACACAATGCTAGAAAACATTAACTCACGTTATGGGTCCGTGGCAGTTGCTCTGAAGGGCTTCCATTAGACTCGGTGGGGCCACCTCCTTACAGAGGTAGTGATGGGCGTCAGTAGTGAGTCTGTAGTATCCATCTACCAACGACACGAAGGACAGGGCCTCAGCGGCAGAGGGGAAGTCCAGCTCCTGAAGGGGAAGACCCATCCAGTAAACTGAAGTGCAGCTTGGGCCCCAGACGCCTTACTGACAGGCAGAGGCGGAGACTTCAGGTCCAGGTTCTGAACAGGATTTTGTTTCAACCAACCAGCTGAGGACTATGTGACTGGGATTCTTTATACTCAACTAGTAGGTTGAAACAAAATCCTTTTTACTTTCTGGACCTGAAATGTCTGCCTCTGGTGACAGGAGTAAAGAGTTTTATGAAAAGTGAGGTCTAAAAGTAATAATATAGCTGTTCACTGAAGCTTACAGTTAAAGTACTTAAAAACATCCCATGCAAATGTCATGAAAAAATTATTAGAACATAAGAACATAAGAAATATACAAACGAGAGGAGGCCATTCGGCCCATCAAGCTCGCTTGGGGAGAACT
>JAODKM010000039.1:31524239-31538066 GCA_026780845.1 Petrocephalus sullivani
ATTAATATCATAAAAGAACGATTATTCGACTAATCGCTAAAATGCAGGAGTGTTAGTCGACTAGGAATATCTTTAGTTGAGGGCAGCCCTACTGACAGGTTGTACTAGCTCTACCAGCTAGTCATAATGCATAAACGTATAGGATCTAGCCTTGGGTCTACTAGAAGTAAGACACAAGCACTTCCACAGCTAGCAAAGCTGGAGACATGTAAACGTTGACTATTCGTATTCCTTCATGACGGAACCTCAAAGAGCCTCCTTCGAAAGTGTTTCTGACAAATAAATACAGAGGTGAAGCCGACATCGACAGGTAAGAATTGTGCTTACTTACATGGACACACTCATTTACACTCATTTCACTCAATTACATCGACACACTCATCCACCGAAAAAGCCAATTCGCACAGCTGATATAGGTACAGCATCAATTAATTTGAATTTTTGGTTTAGAGCGCTGTGTAAAGTGAAAATCGCGAGCCCCTGAAGTTCCCGAAATATTATGTATATGCATAAGATTTAATTTCAGAGGCTTCATAAACTACAGCATGCTGGAACGCTCTCTGGCAAGCCTCCCGGACCCCTCGAACACACAGTAGCAAGCTGGCAGCATACGCGTCAACAATGAGAGGCTCATCTGGACAACTTGCAACATCTCCTCAGTCATTTGGAAGTGGTTTGGTTATGCAAAGTCCATCATAATACAAACTACGGTCCCCTGTAAAGTTTGTCTGAAATCTGTGGCTACTAAAGGTAGCAGCATAAACTTATTTTAGTATCTTAGAGGCAGGCAGCCCAGTGGCTGGAGTGCGCAGCTCTGCGAGACGCTCAAAGTAGCGGCAGCCTCCGAACACCAGCTAAGAAGCAGGTTAACCACAGCACTATCCGCTTCATGTAGGTTTCCAAACGATGATAAGGGATCCAAGTTGAAAGATGGGTTCATTCAGATGCTAAATACAATTAACCCCAGATATTAGCTATGAAGCTGAAAAGTATTTTATCGAAGTGAAATCTAAATCAGAATCAAAAAATTGGGTGTAGGTTTAAAAAAATATATATATATCTGAGATATTACCCAGCCCTAGTACAGTTGTAGTACTGTACCGTTTCACCCCCAAAACAGATTCTGATATTTAAAATTATTGGCCACACTTAAGGAATGACAGAAATCTTAAAGAAGCAGAGAGGCCCTGGAGTGAGATGTCATTCTGCTATACTGAACTTCCCCAACAGCAGAAACGGTGCTGCATCTAGCAGCACAGCTTCTTGGCACAGAGGAGGAAACTCCCTTTCGTCAGAAAAAGCGCAAATTAAACAGCCTTTGGCAGAGTCACATGCGCACGGCGAGCGCTCGACTTCCCCCCCCAGCGAGCGGTGCACTGGGGCCGGAGGAACCAGGCCTTCTGCATTCACAGTGAGCAGGCTCAGAAAACCCACACCGCCTGAGGAAACGAGCCTGAGCGAAACGTCTCTCCAGAAAGGAACCGTAGCCTGCAACTGCTTGGCTCTCTGGAAGTATCCGGTTACCTCAATATTAAAAGCAGTCAACTGAGCAGCTCTGCATTTTAATGGCAAGTCTGCAAATAACAGTGGTTTATGCTATTTTGTACCACACCTATCTTGGTGAGAGCTGGGGAGGGCGGTTCTACAAAGCCACAGTCCCCATAAGAACATCTGTGTCCTATCAGTCCCAGACAACAACTCGGGGGCACTGCAAAGATAAGCCAGTGGAAATCTAATCAGTCCATTAAGCTCTGTGAATGCACAGCAGGGGTGGAAATTTAAAAACACTTCAACAAGACAAACCTTCAACTTATTAATAAAAAAAATAAATAAACATGAAACATATAAGGATGGGATGTGTAAAAACTGCAGGAAACAAGTGACTGTACTAAAACATAAGAATATGCAAGACAAAAACATACCTTTCACATAAAAAACACTTCATAAGTGTACAGCAGCCAATAACGTGTAAATACAGACACTTCTGTGACATTTAGTCACTTTACTGATGGGTCTTTCCCCATAAATATAGCCGGACATGGTTCTGATATTTGATAGTTCATTAATTCAAGTTAAGTCCTTCCTCAAATTACAAAAACATAGCCTCTGTTGGGAATGAAACCTACAGTCACAACCCTGGACCCTTAAGAGATACATCACGACAAATTCACTGCAGGCTTAACTTACCATTTATTTTATACATGTTTATTTGCAATTTCAGAATTTTCAGCTGTCTGCAACCTATTACAACCCAAAAAAACAGTCTGGTTAAAATTCACCTCAGTGTTTTCTAGACTAAGTACAATGTTACACAGTTCCAGACAACCATATCCATGCCACTGCATATTGAGGTCTCCCAAAGAAAAGAGAAAAATTGACGATTCCCTCCATGCAGCGACTGCTTGACAATGGCATGAGAGAAAGTGACGTGTTTTAATGAATACAAAGCTGCAGAAATCCTGCAAAATACTGCGTTAGCCCCAAATGGGGAGAACCTAAAAGTAACACAAAATTAACAAACTGAATCCTGAATTATACTAAATCATGACCTGTAAATATGATTTTTGCCTAATTGGTGCAGGAACCCACCTGCCCAGAATTTTTTTTTGTTCTATAAAACACCTGCATGCACCAATGTGTGTGTATGCATTGATATTGTAGCAAGCAATGGCACAATAACTCAATGAGAAACGTCCCATGTGCGTCATTATTGAACACCAAGGACTATTCCAGGGTACTTTTGGGGAAAGTATTTTAGACTTATGTAAATTAACCCGCAGTATTGATTCTTATCAATCTCATGAACCAAAGTTCTCCAGGGGCACTGCAAGAGGAAACACAACCCTTAACTCATGTCCCTATGGCTTTAGCTCTCAACTGAAATGATACACAAAACTAGCACAGAAATTCTCCTGGGGTGTGGCAACACGAAGGAGAACATCTATAACCTTCAGCTTGGAGAGGTGCCCAGAGTCAAGGTGCAAGATGATATGCAGGGCCTGTTTCAGTGCAGGCTCCGCTTCATCTCCTACCTGCCACTGATCATCTGCAATGTAAGTGGTGGTTAGCAACTATTAAAAAATTAGATTTAAATGTCAGCTATTACCTGTAAGTCCTGTCCATTAAAAACAGTCATGTTAGCATAAATAAGGTCGCTTTTTGCATTATCACTTAATCACTTAAGTCTGCCAGCCTGTTCATTTATATGCCAGATTAGTGTCTTCAGTTTGTGGTTAAAACGGAAAAATACCCCTTTTGAAGGCCTTTCAGCAGAGGTCCCTCATTACCATTCTAGCTTCTATTGCAGATTAACTGCATTTTAATCAAAAGTTGCATAAATAAAGATCTGAAAAACATAGCGGGGGAAGCACATGGTGATACCAGGATTAAGCAAACATCCTGAAAAGACACCTGAATTAAACTGTGTGTGTGTGCGCACCTCAGTATATTTTGGATACTATATAAAAATTCACAATGGCATATACATAGCACAAACTAGCTGTGGAACATCGTCTTGTTATAATGTATGTGTGGTATACAGGTGCTGTGCAAATTAATTCCAGGAAACATTCAGCAGCAAGACTACTTGCTCCATCTAGCAAATAATTCACTGCCAACTACCATCAGAACTTGGTTTTATAACATACATAACTCAGCCAAGGGTAGACATTATTAAAATCCTTAAGACTCATTAAGTGGGACCAATATCACAAAAAACTTGAAAATACCTCTAAAAGAGTAGCAGCAGACATCCATGGTAAATTGCTTGTCATTCTTCCACTAACTGTTTCTGCAGACTCCAAAGTTATTCATGCTGTGATACCACACAGCCACATGACACAGACCTGGCATCTGTGGTTAACTCACTCATAGTGCCAACTCAGTACAGAGGTAAATCAAATAATATCTACTGCATATCAACTACAAGATCTAAAAGCACCTTCCGCTGACATCTTAGCCCTGAATCAGTCTAGGTCTCAGCCCCCCATCTCCAAAAGGCTCATGGCAATTTTCTGTTCACTGAGCCAAGGTATATTTTTAAGAGACTGGGCAACTTGACTCCACTCTAAGGCAGAGACTAGTAAAGTAGAAGATCTACTAGCTGAACTCTAATTCCAACTCCTCCAATGACCACTGAGTGAACCTGAATGGGTTACTTCAAAACTTTAGTGTCACACACATACTCACAGAACATGTATTCCAATCTTCATGGGGACTCCCCATTCATTCCTATTAGCATTACCCGAATCTCAACTATGACACCCTTAACCCCTACCCAGCCCTGACCTGAACCATAAGTAACCAAAGACAAAATAAGACTTTAATTGCATTGACAGATTTTTACAAAAATTAGGTTATCCTTGTTGGGACCGGGAAAATGCCATTTTTTTTTATCACATTATGGTGACACTGGGTCCCCACGCTGTAATAATTACAAACACACAGACGCGCGCGCCCGCGCGCTCACGCACACCCTGTCTGACATGCGCCACTTCCGGTAGCTGCAGCAGGACACTTTCAAAACAACTGCACAACATGTTTTTTTGTTTTTTAAAAGAATAACCCCAAAAGTGTTTGGAAGCACCAGCGAACTTCACCCCTCTCCGACTGCCCACATGGCAGCAGGCACGCGTTACACCGCAGGTTAGCAGGCCAACCAGCGCCATCGACCTGGCAACCCCACGCACCGCCTGCCCATCATCCCCCCTCCGCATGGTCACACAGCGACCAACGCCGCCGTCAGCACGCCGCGGAGCTCATTACACAGCGCCGGCAGAACTACTTCGGGAGCTGTGCGAACTCCAGGTAAAAGGGGGCAGCGGCGGCTCTTCCGCAGCGCCCCCAAACACAAACACCAAGTGGGGCTAGAAGAGGAATGATGAAGCTGTACTTACTGGCTCCCCGGCTGCCGCAGCCAGCTGTGTGGCCGCCCCGAGTCCCCTCTCACCGACCGGCCAGCTACACGCCGCTCGCTCCGCGCACGGTCACAGGCGCCCGGCCGGGCCGCCGCCGCTCCTCACCAGAACCCATGTCCAGGCTTTATTTCCCGACGGCTCACCATTGCTGAAAAAGCTCCGCATCCCCCCCCAGCCTCGTCCCGGGGCTCGTTCGGCTCCCCCCCCTGGCTCCCCTCCCCGGTACGGACGGATGACCCGCCCGGTAGCAACGACCTACGCAGCCGAAGAAAACGCCACAAAAATCACGGCGACAGCCGAAATAAAGCCGGTCAAGTTAAGCCGGCCAGGGTGCCCCGCCAGCCGGTCAGCTGAGCCGCGGCTTCCTCCCCCTAGCCCGTCCGCCCGTCGGTCCGGCCGCGTTCGGAGGCGCCGTCACAGCCCCGCCGTCGGACGCAGTTCCGTCACCCAGAGACCAGGAAACGAGCCGCCGGGCTGCGGGCGGATCGCTTCTGACGCCGACTTAAAGGGAAGCAGCGCCCCGCTGTCAGCGCGGAGATGGGCGCCGCTGGGGTCCGCCTGGACGGGCTCCTCCGGCCCGGCCCGCCAGCCAGCCCCAGAATTAATAGACGTGTATTAATCACCTTTCACTTAAACACGTATAACCCTAAAGGCCCGACTCCTGGTTCGTAATGAGGAAACTCGGCTAGGGTTCGGCCTGGAAGTCTGCCCCGATCGGTCCTGCGCCTCGGCTTAGCTGCGAGCAAATGCGCGGAGGTTCGCCAGAATCGACTCTTTCGCTCCGGACGGTTCTTTAGAATATACTGGATGGACGTGTAGACACCCCCCAAAAAATCGCCGATTTCGATTATTCTTCGTTCCCGACGAATACGCGAAGCTGGCGGAAGGAACCTACCCCCAGTCCCCACGAAACGGTAAACTTTACGTCCCGCGCACTGCGACGCCACACGTGGGCTTCCCCTCCAAGTCACTCATTTATCAAGTTATTTTGACGCACTGAGCACCTTGCGTTATACCCCCCCCGAATCCTTTCTCGTTTGTCGTATAAGTTTATTTTTTGTCGAATTTTTCCCCAAAACGACTGATGGATGTCGTTATGATAAAATGAATACCCTGATCTGATGTCATACTCATTATGTTTATATTTGACTTATTTTACCAAATAATGTCAGAATATTATTTAATAGGCCACAAAACTGGTTTGTAGGCCTATAAGCGAATATAACTACATATACGGAGCAATATCACTTATAAGCAAATTATTTTTTTCCGATTTGCTCTTATCTTCGGGTTTAGGCCACGGTAAAGTTAAACAAATATAATAAAAAAGATCTGGAAACCCAAGGGGTGTGCAACTCTTGGAATGAACCAGAAATTCTAAAGCAATATCTTGTTACAGGTGAAATTACCTACTTCCTTACTTTTCATAGTTATTAACAAGATTTTGCTCAAAATTAGTCGAACGGTAAAAATAATCGGTGTGCATCGTCTGTGCCGGACATGGTTTCTCAAAATCTGTCATTAAGAACTGCATACAGTGCTAGCTGCTATTAAAAGGCTTAATGCCGGAAAACTGAATTTAATATGGGACCGCGGTCGCGTTTAGTTGACGGCGAGATATATGCCGTTTATTTATTCTTTTTTTAGAAGCGGTGTTTTCCCTAATGTCCACTGAATACCAGGTCAACTGATTTAATTAAATTATCGAAGATTCACTGCTCATTCACACAAGCTCCAGCACCTTCAGCATGTACGTTTTCCACTCCCGTTAATCGCTATATGCTTTCATACTGCTAATGATGGATGAGCTACGTAGAATATTGTGCAACAAATCATGTGCGATTGTATTTGGTGTTATGCTTCCTTTCCTAATATAAAATATGGATATTCATTTGGAATAATCTCCAATGATTTGAAAATAAATTGGAAAACTTTTACAGGTCCGATCTGCGGAAATCCAGAGAGCACATGCATTCAGTTGTAACCATTTTTAATTAAAATCGAATTTATTACATTATTTTTCTGATGTCAATAATTGGCATTTTGACTAGTTAAGTTCCTAATATCACAAATTGGATTTTTTATTTTGGAAATTCGCACAAACCCATATGTTTGTGTGTGTGTTTATGTATATATATATATATATATATATATATATATATAATCTTAGTATTTGCTTATATCTTTACATACAGAATAAGACAAACAAAACGGCACATTACTTAATTCAACTTCACTCATGCCGATATGGACATAGTCTGCTGAGACGTACCATCAGTGTGTCTTCTTGGGGTGCACAGATACTGAGCTGCCTCTCCATTTCTGCTGGAGGAGGTTTTGGAGGTAAGGAGTTTGCCAGCCAGTGAAACTAATCTTTCTGTTTAACTGACTTGTGGAAGAGAAACTATGAATGAAGAAGTAGAATAATAATTCAAAATGCTCATTGTTGGAGTTGTTCCTACACTCCAGTCACAAATCACAGTTTGTCTTATAACACATACTATAAAAAATAAAGATTTAGAGGATGGGCCCATGAACCTTCACATGGGCCCATGAACCTCCAATTCTGTAGCAGAATTGTTAAAAAAAAAAACATTTAAAAACAACAAAATGAGATGACTTTTAACAACCTTGCTAAATAAATATTAATTTCACAATGAAAAATAACTCAAGGTGGACAGTTCAGGTCCAGAAAGTAAAAATCCGGACAAAGATTTTGTTTCGTTCAACCAGTTAAGTAAAAAGATGCACAGTCACAGAGTACTCAACTGGGATGGGTTTCCTGAAAGCTTCGTAACTCTAAGTAGTTTATCTGGAACTTGAGGTTGACTATTAATTAGCGAGAGTCTCTTGAAACCTTTCATAACTAAATTGGTTCATAATCTTGCTTGTAGATTCACGAGTGCTCCAACCTACTCATCAGTGTTCTCCTATCACAGAGACAGGCCAAAATTGATGACAAAAACATATCGACGGTCTATTCTGGACATCGTAATAACTCTGAAGATATTATAAGAAGTCAATATTGCAATATAAAACTATAATGTAGACTATACATTAGCGCAAATGGGGCTAATTTTTGTAACATCTGTATGATATTTCAGTAAATATCAGGGTTGTGGATTTTTGCTTTCTGGACCTTAACCACCTCTGAAAAGTAACATTGTGCCAGTAGCATTGTCCTATCATGTGATACCCATGAAATTAGAGGATGGTAACTATGAAGGAGGTTGGTAGAGACAGTAAAAAAATGACACAAGTGATATTCTGAAAATTCCACCTAGTGTCTGGTTACTGGCTTTAACTAGAAGGTAGAATATGCCTAACCCAGAGCACATTTATCATTAAGCGAGTCTTTCAGTTCCTTTTATTGTGCCTGAGTATTTTTTTGGTATTCACGATTTTAACACCCTACTGTCCAAATGTCCTCTGTGAAAGTGCTGTAAGAAGTCCAGCTGAAAGGCATCTAAACAGTTCAGTTTGTCTGTTTTAGAAGTAATAAGTTGCAATAATCCTTATGAACAGAACTACAAAGTTTGAATTCCACAATTTGTAGAGGTTTGTAGAGTTGGAGTTGAAAGATGGACTTTAGAGCGACAGTAAGGAACTGAAGACATTTGTGACACATCCTTGCAATGGTATTGGCTGTCTTCAGCTATCATTGTCTTATACTTTACTGGAGCACCAGTACTAGGATAACTGGAAGTTGACCAAGTAGACAAACAATATGTCTTTGAGAATTTAAATCAGACAAGAATGTAGTGGATACGGTGCTTTATTTCAAGCTAAGACTGTATCCTATTCATAAAGGTCCACCGATGCAAAAAATCTTAAAACCAAGCTTTCTAGAATGGTCAGGATAATCTGTTTGACAAAGATGAATCAAATAAAAAAAGCAAGCAAGATTTAAGGATGATTGCTGCTTTTCTGAAAGGATGCCTTTGAAATGAAGCATCGTGCAGGTCTTACATTCTTATGAAAAGGTGATATTGGTAAATAAAAATGCATCATGTGCTGCGCCCAGGAGAGCCTAGGAGCCACAGTCTTGGGCCATGGGTATCTGTGCTGATTGTGTGTGGCTAATCCCGTTAATCATCTTTATTGATGATGCTAAGAGGAGCTACTGTCTGTGTACATACAGTGGCATTGTGCTTTCCAAACGCACTGCCAGTGGACATGCACAACTGTCATGGTGAGGAACAGTCACGCTCCATCATACAGGGAGACCTGCTGCGAGTCAAACAATGGCAGTTTGTGCAGCTTCTTACTACATCTGGTTCTCTTTTGTTTTCTTTCTGTACCATATCCAGATCCTTCATCCAGCACATTTACTGAAGTGTGTGCGCGAGTGTGTAGTGCAAGCCTCTTTGTGTGATAATATAAACTCATAAAAAATGAAAGGGAAAAAAATACAACGAAACCGTTGCATGAAAAGTGACACAACGGCACATTGGCAAGGTTTAAAATCGGAGACAACTGATTAATGATTTTAAAAATAGTTCAGTATTTAAAAACTATAGTTCTAAACCTGAAATAAAAAAAATGAAAACACAGCATCATCTATGAAATTAAGGGTGCATTTCGGACACCTAATATTTGTAAATTCACATTTTAATATGGGCTGTTTAGGGGTGGATTTGTATGTTACTTGGTAACCCAAACCTCACAGTCACTGGGTTTTGATGGCTTCTTGAAAGAAACAGCAGGAAATGCAGCACATTAACTTTAAAAGGCTAATGTAATCTTCATTTCTCAACTGTAAAGGAATCAGCAGTGTTTGTGCAAGCTGTGTTTTCATATGCACTCACTGGCCACTTTATTAGGAACACCATGCTAGTACCAGGTTGGACCCCCTTTTGCCTTCAGAACTGCCATAATTCTTCATGGCATAGATTCAACAAGGTGCTTCGAACATTTGTCAGAGACTTTGGTCCATATTGACATGACAGCATCATGTAGTTGCTGCTGGTTTGTTGGCTGCATCCTTCATGATGTGATTCTCCTGTTCCAGCACATCCCATAGGTGCTCTGTTGGATTGAGATCTGGTGACTATGGAGGCCATATGAGTACAATGAACTCATTGTCATGTTCAAGAAAACATTCAGAGGAGGTGTCGACAGGGGGAGTGCTGGCCTTGGTGCCGCTTTGGCATGGGCCCCTAGAAGTGCTGTGCCCCCTGAACCTGCCAGTATCAATACCCCCCCAGTGTCCCTGCACACACACAGTGTGGAAATGGGTGTTCAAAATTACTCAGCATTTTCCTCGCCTCAAAAAATCGGATATGTGTAAGTATATGTGTGTAATCTTCAACTCACACCTCCAGCAGAACTTCTCTTCTCTCCCGAGGGAGTCAGAGGACATGGAGCCTGAATGGGCCATGTTCCGGGACTCCATTGCTGAGGCAGCAGCGCGGAGCTGTGGCCGCAAGGTTGTCTGTGCCAGTCGTGGCGGCTGCCACCGAACCCGGTAGTGGACATCAATGTTAAAGGGAGCAGTTAAGCTGAAGAAGGAGGCCTTCGGGGCTTGGTTAGCCCGTGGGACTCCGGATACATCAGACAAGATGAGATTCGTCCTGAGTTCTAGAAAGCTCTTGATGTTGTGGGGCTGTCTTGGCTGACATGCCTATTCAACATTGCATGGACGTTGGGGACAATGCCTTTGGATTGGCAGATTGGGGTGGTGGTCCCAATGTTCAAGATTGGGGACTGGAGGATGTGTTCCAACTTCAGGGGAATCATACTCCTCAGCTTCCCTGGGAAAGTCTGCACCGGGGTATTAGAAAGGAAGGTCCATCTGTTGGTCGACCCTCGGATCCAGGAGGAACAATGCGGATTCCGTCCTGGTTGTGGAACACTGGACCATCTCTATACCATCACAAGGATACTGGAGGGTTCATAGGAGTTTGCCCAACCAGTCTACATGTGCTTTGTGGACTTTGAAAAGGCATATGACCATGTCACTCGGGGACACCTGTGGGGGGTGCTCCAGGAGTATGGGGTACAGGGCTGTTGTTGCGGGCCATCAGATCCCTGTACAAACGGAGTGAGAATCTGGTCCTCATTGCCAGCAGTAAGTCAGACTTGTTCCTGGTGGGTGTTGGACTCTGCCAGGGCTACCCTATGTCACCAATTCTGTTCACAGTTTTTCTGGGCAGAATTTCTAGGCACAGCTATGGGGTGGAGGGGGTCCGGTTCGGGCACCTCAAGATCTCATCTTTGCTTTTTGTGGATGATGTGGTCTTGCTGGCGTCATAGAGCTGGGACCTGTAACATGTGCTAGGGTGGGTTGCAGCTGAGTGTGAGGCGGCCCGGGATGAGGATCAGCACCTCCAAATCTGAGGCCATGGTTCTCGAACAGAAAAAGGTGGACTGCTTTCTCCGGCTGGGGAATGAGTTGCTGCCCCAAATGGAGGAGTATAAGTATCTCTGGGTCTTGTTCACAAGTGAGGGAAAAGGGGAACATGAGACTGACAGACGGATTGGGGCAGCATCAGCAGGAATGCGGACGCTGTGCTGGTCTGTTTTGGTAAAGAGGAAGCTGAACCAGAAGGCAAAGCTCTCAATTTACCAGTCGATCTACGTTCCTACCCTCACCTAAGGTCATGAACTTTGGGTAGTGACCGAAAGAATGATATCATGGATACAAGCGAAATGAGTTTCCTTCGCAGGGTGGCTGGGCTCAGCCTTAGAGATAGGGTATTGAGCTTGAACATCTGGGAGGGACTCAAAGTAGAGCTGCTGCTCCTCTGCATCAAAAGGAGTCAGTTGAGGTGGTTTGGGCATCTATCTCGAATACCTCCTGGACGACTCACTGGGGAGGTCCAACCAGGAGGAGGCCCCTGGGCAGACCCAGGATACACTAGAGAAATTATATTTCTAGGCTGGCCTGGGAACGCCTTGGTATTCCCCCGGTGGGGCTGGAGGAGGTGGCTGGTGAGAGGGAGGTCTGGGCATCCCTGCTTAGACTGCTGCCCCTGCAACCTGACCCGGGATAAGTGGCAGAAAATGGATGGATGGAGATACTGTTACGTGCCGTAAGGTGTAGTTGTGGTAAGGGGTTTGGTTTGTGCCGTAAGGGGCTGGGTGTTATGTGCCGTAAGGGATTCCTGTGGCTGTAACCATGGGTTGCCCCATTCTGCCTTCAGCCCATCACTTGCTGGCTGTTTCTTCGACTCCACCCTCTGCTCCCCCTCCTGGATTCCGGCCACACCTTCCCCAGAACTTCACATCATTCCTGACTTATGGGTCGCTGGTTTGAAGAGGACACCATTAGACGGGACTGACAGCTTTCGCTCATTGATTTCTTGCGTTCTGTTTTTTTCTGGCTTGTGGGTTTATTGGTGTATGACTTTGGTTTTGTTTATCGGTTTATGCTTTTGCTCGTCCCTCGAATACTTTGAATTTGGATTGTGTGTATGTTTGCGTGTGTGATTGAATCGGTGCGTAGGGAGTGACTGCCATTTTTGTTTCCGCAAAGTGCATGTTGTATTATTGTTCATTTGGTTAGGGAGTCAGGTGGTGGAATTGTTTTTTGTTTCCACTTATTTTGGCACTTAGGTTAGCTTTGGGACATGCTCAGTAATTGGTTTTGTTTGTTGTTTTGGCCGTGGTTACTCCCAAAGTCTTGTTACACCAGGTTATTTGTTAAGTGTCCGTGTGGTGTGAATAAAATATAAAGAAAATACCCCTTGTTTACTCGTGTTCCACATTTCCTGATTTTCAGATCATCCCCTTACCCTTTCTGTCAGGCTCCAACCCTAAATACTGGAGCTCGTAATAATTCTCTATTGTTCCCTATGGGGAAATTTTCTTCTGACCTCCCCCAGTTTTGCTCTCCCCGAAGGCACACTTGGCCATGACGGGTAGCTACCTCTTGCAGGTCCTAGGGAGCTGGGGGCCAAGGGCCCACAGGTATGTCAAAGCCAGGCTTGAACCAATGATCTTCTGATCACCAGCACAGCTGGGTAACCCACTGAGCCACACACAACCTACCCCAAGGTAATGGTGGAATGAGAAACTACTGGTGAATATATATTGTGTGTGTGTGTTTGCAGTTTCGTACATATAGTAACAATTTTTAAAATAATGTGAGATTGACTTGACTGGTGCCTGATATTCCTTTATAAAGCTGAACTATTTTTTGAACATTGACACAAACAGAAGGAAGCATTCCTTAGACTGACCGTTCGTTTGCACGGCACTCACATTTAGCCAGGCTCATTCAGCATCAGACGCTCCCTGCTATGCCGCCACTGTTTCCTCAGTCTATTGAGCACAGCTATTGATTAACCACAAGCCAAACACAGGGCCGGATTTGTCTAATCGGGAATGACCAGCGCAAGCATCCCATCCTATACATTTTATCAGTGGGGCTTGTTTTTGTACCCTGATAGCCAAGTGGGCGGAGCCAATGCAGTGTCCAAGTCTGTGTTGGAGCAGACGTGTGTTCTGTCAGGCCATCAAATTCGAGAGCAAGCTAACGTGCTCTCAGGAAGGGTGGGGGTGGGGCCTCAAGCTCCCCACAGGGTTGTAAAGTATATAAAGTGTCTTGCTCGCAGTTAACATGTAACACTACACATGGCGTTACCTAGAGCACGATACATGGCAATATAGAGAACTAATTACACCAAGTACAGATTAACACCACTCCAGCACCACTATAATACTGTATGTGTATATGACAGCTAAACAAAAGACAATGTCTTTTGTTTAGTTTTCACTTTCTTGAATAAAACAAACAGGAGCACAATGTTTCGTCTTTACAAGCAAACCCATCCAGCTTGCTTCATGTTTTCATGACCAGCTATGCTGACCTCAAAGGTGTCCTGGAGTTCGTCATCTGCAAACGTCTTAGTGTCAGCAGAGCTCTCTGTATGCAGCCGTTGTGATGGTTACACTGCCATAACTGCAC
>JAODKM010000039.1:31570716-31585082 GCA_026780845.1 Petrocephalus sullivani
GTATTAGACCGATGGTATTCATAGCCTGGGTTTTATTGAGCTAGTATCGGGAAAAGTTCATTATAGAGTCTTAAAGCGCTTATGTAAGTCGCTCTGGCTAAGGGCGTCTGCCAAATGCTGTAAATGTAAATGTAAATGTGTGCATGCAGTCACAGAACAGCTACAGATGAAGTCCTGTAATCTGAAAGAAAAGAAATTGATTAAAGATGACAGCACAACTCAGATAAGAACTACAGCAATATTCCTGTAGGTGAATTTATAGAATGTAACACAAAACATATGGGGCAGGCAGGTGGTGTAGTGGTTAGGGCTGCAACCGTGTAGTCAGAAGATTGCCAGTTCGAGTTCCCGACTCACAAGTACCACTGAGGTACCCTGAGCAAGGTACTGTTCCCAAGTGCTGCTCCCTGGGTGCTCACGTAGCTGCCCCCTGCTGTGTTACAATGTCACATGGGTTAAATGCAGAGGACACATTTCGTTGTTGCATGCTGTGGTGCGTCAACAATGACAATTAATCGACATCACCATTGTAAAACTCTTCAGTAGAACATTATTGCTGATGGTCAAGGTTTATATGGGGCTGTGAGTTTTGCATAAAAATTGAAGGAGTTAATATTAAAAATATTTGACACCATAGTATAGGTTACCAAACATAATCGAAAAATACAGAAGATGAATGTGTGAATGCAGTTTGATTTTTTTGGTGCTGTTGTCACTATTCATAGGTCAGCCCTGGTGGATAAGCCACCCTGCGGCGTGTCCGGCCGTGGCTGGGCCATGTCAGACTCTGATGTCATCGTGACCGCATAAACACTGCCACCCAGGAGCTCAGGACAATGACTTCATTCAGAGGCGGACCGTTGGCTGCCGAGGGCTATGTGCTTCGCGACAATCCCCCGATGAGGCCATTTGCTTACCTCCTGTTGGAAATGTGGTATTGTGCTCTGTGAGGCACTGAACTCTATTCAGAGAGACACTGCGAGGAAACAACAGTCCTTAAAGAGAGACACTAACATCTAGTTAGCGGGTGGTGTAGCTCAGCCAGTTAGTTCCTGCAATTGGAAGGAGTGCCACTCTACAATAAGACTACCCTTATAAAGGGTCTATGGGTGGTTTAGAATCAGGTTATTAATTAGATTGTAACATTTCTCAAATCATTAATAGACAGTTATAAACATGATATATATCGTCCTTTTTTAACTAATGAGTTACTACCATTTGTAAGTGGAAAAAGGGACCCTTACTGTTGGGCCCCTGAGCAAGGCCCAGGCTGACCTGGCTTTCTCAATTGTATATTACTTTGGATAGAAGTGTCTGCTAAATATTGTAACATGATGTACAAATTACTTAGGAGGAATGGCTTTGATGCAGTAGAGCTCTGGTGTAGCCAGTACTAAATGTAGATCTGGGGAACATGATGTAGGAGTTTTGAGGAGTTTTGCAGGTTATGCTGGCCTCAGTTCTGCCTGGGATCTTAACTTACATTATTACCTGAGGTTTTAGGTTTGAAGCCCAACACTATTCAAATCGGACACCTGAGACAGAACTGCCTGCCGGGCCATTTAAACATGCAGTAAGTTTGGCTGCGGTGGTGCATCCCAGGCCATGTGGCGCAGTTCGGCTCCATCCAAATGACACTATTGGCTGAATGGTAACCTGTGGAGGAAAGGGGAAGGAGCTGGAATCTGCAGCCTTCTTTAGTATTCGGTGACTTTCTTAGAATAGCTTGAAACCTGCACAGGCACACAAGCAAAGACACACACACACACACACACAGGCTCACATACCTATCAAAATGGGGACCTTCCATTCATTTCTATGGGAAAAACCCTTAACCCTTACTCAGGCATAACCTTAACCATAAGTAACCAACCCAAATACAAGACTTTTGGCATTTTGACTGGATTCACAGATTTTTATAAAATTGAGGTTATCCAAATGGGGACCTGAAAAAATGTCCCTAGAAGTAGGGAAATGTCAGGCTTTACCACACATTTCGGTCCTCAAATGTGATCTATGCAAACCCACACACACACACACACACACCTGCAAATATGTATCCAGACACACACACACACACACCTGCAAATAATCATGCAAACACACATGCATACATACGCACCTTAATACCCACATATATTCACTGCATGCACGCAGAGACTCATGGCCCCCCCGCACATCGAAGCCAGCTTGCGTCAGTCCTCGCTAGGTGAGTGGGCTGGGAACCACAGGCTAACCGTATGGCGAGAGCTCATCCTGGCACCCTGACAACCTGCACGTAGCGACATGTCAGACTTGGCCTCAGGTATATGCGAGGCGTTGTCTCGCGCTTGTCAAGCATGTGTCATGTTCGGGTGGCGTCGCGTTTGTGTGAACTGGCTGACCCCGACATGTGGCCCACAATCCACTGCTCCCGCGTAGCGACGCACTCATCGCTGTCCTGCCGGGTCAGGAGAAACACTGAGATCTCAACCGTGCTGCTGACAGCGTCAAACATATGGGAGTCGCGGGACAGAGCTACAACTTTACTGAAGAGAGCAATAAGAAATCAACTGTCAATACTTGTGAAAAGTCACCCAGACCTAGACACTTTGTACCTGCAGATAAATGGATTACTATACTGAACTGTAACATTGTAGCTATACTGCAATGCTATTTACCTGAAAGAATACGAACAGATACTCTGTCATTTGTTAAAGTTGCAGGTAGTAACATACTACTTCATTCTTCAATAAGTTCTCCCAAAGTATAGATATGAAGGTATGAGGTCTTACTCTTCCCTTCTGGATCAAAGTGACTGGATGTGGGCGTATACACATAATACATGGAATGTGATCGCAGAGAACATTAGTGTGGCAAAGTAGAGCATTTCAACCAATACATTATCTGCTTGTAATACAGAACTACACTGATGACATGCAAATGACTTTCCCAAGGCAGATTACAAGGACAAATCTGCATTGAATCACAAAAAGTACTCATCATAGAAAAAAGAACATTTTATTTGATTGCCTGCTTTGCACTCAAAGATTTCAGGGGATACCCATTTATACAGTTTTGGAAGCATGTAGTCAAATCAACACCAGAATTTCAGAGTCTTTTCCCCAAGAGTAACACACCCCGTGCAGAAGGACGTTCTCTGCAAGACAAACATCACCATAATCCATCCTGCTATCTGCATGATCTACAGTAAGGCATTCACTGAAAGTGAGCTTCTGCCCTGACCAACAGGTTCCAAGGGGAAAAAAAAGGCTTTAACAGACAGGTAGATTATTACCCTCTTCACAAACATCCACTGGCACTATACATACTTTGCTTTACAACACACAAGAATAATTTATTCTGTTGCATACAACAATCCCAAGAATGATGTCCAAAAAATACTAATATAATTACAGTAGCCTGAAACCGACTTGGGATTGGTATATGGTGGCTAGCAGACTCTGTTCAGAAAGGCAGGTGAGTGTCAGCTGCTGACCGTCACAACAAACCGGACGGACATGAGGAGGGATGCACAAAGTCGACAAACTAATATTGCCGCAAACGATGAGGGAATTTCATCCTGATGTTCTCACAATTCCGGGTATTAACTTTTTTCCATCCAGTTCTGTCTGCTGGAGAATGACACTAAGCTGTCCCTTTGAAACGAGCCTGGATCTCCTCCAGGGTTCTGCCTTTGGTCTCTGGGACGCAGAAGATCGTAAAGACGATGTTGAGTGCACAAAATGCGGAAAACAGCCAAAACGTCCCGGCACTGGAAAGTTGGTTCTGAAAGACATAACGTTCCACATTTACTAGCTTGCCGTAATTTAACGTTACACTTTATTTGCAATGAATGTCAATGATTATAATCTACAGTGCAATCGCATTCGATGCCAATCCCCATCAAGTCTGTAAGGCTAAGAACTATGGATCCCTTACTGTGAGATCCTGGAAAGACTTGGTGACAACGAAAGCAGCACTCCAGTTGGTGAGGACGCAGACGGAACTGGCCAGACTGCGGACAGGGGTGGGGAAAATCTCTGACATCACCAACCAAGGGGTGGGGCCCCAGCCTATGGCAAAGCCTGAGGGTGGGGAAGAGCATCCACCCCGTGATCAGGAGTATAAATGCTCCGAAAACCCTACAAGACAATCCAGAGCTTCATCTAGATTTTATGGTCTGTCAGCCAAAGCCTATGCAGTCTTTAACAATCCATTTAGCAGAACACAGTGTTGAAGACAGAACAAGGATATACAGTCAATCAAATGAGAATAGTATGCAGATCATCAGGCAGTGAAGGAACAAGGAAGACAATGTAATAGAAGGTTCTAACCTTACTGTTATGCATGAAAACTTAAAATGATCAATAACCATTCTGGGCTACCAACTAATGAATTGTTTGAAAATACTGAAACACCCAGAACTACTAAACACGGACCACAATGTGCAGGCTGTCTTGAAGGGAAACCTTGTGTATAAATGGCCAAGAAGTGTTTGTATTCAAGAGTTAAATAATTTCTATCAAATAATGGAACACTGCTGTACTTCAGTTCAACTTGGTGCAATCATTACTAATGGTGCCCAATGCCATGAAGGTGCCTCGCTGAATGAAATCTCATTGAATTTCAGGAATCAAAATAAGTACTAAAATGAAGATTACTTCTCCCCTGGTGGGCAGTCATCGAATTAGCTCTGTTCACAAAGAGGTAGTGAAGCCAGCTCTCTGAGTGCTTGGCCTTCCTCACCAGTGATGAAGACGCTCATGCTGACGAGGGCGAGCCAGGACAAATCAGTCTGCGGGCCACTGGACACCAGCAAGGGGTCCAAGTCTGAGGAGTTGTTAGGAGTCGGGCTGGACAACCTGAAGTACACTCCGAAAACTGCTGTGCTGATTGCCATGGCAACTCCTGGACCAAATAAATAAACCAGAGGGGATGCAGAATGTGAGGAAGGTTTGCTGGAGTCTCATTCAGAACACTGCGAGAACTATGCCTGGCACGGAGCAATCGCTCACGTTTTATTCTACGCCACCGGATGAAGCTGGATTAAAAGTCCCTCCCAGTTTAATATTTTCTTACTCGAACTTTAGCAGGTGGCTGGGTGGGGCAGCTGTCGGCATCCAAAGCCCTGACTCACTAAGGGACCATAAGCAATATAATGGGAGGAATTCATTTTCTTCCCCATTTGACACCACACACACACACAATATAAAAAATCCTAATGCTGCCTAATTTTTCCTGTAATTCTAGCTACATGACACAAGAGTCGATAAACTTGATACAAAGAAACTGTCAGAACATGGTGGCTACCCCTAGAATTACGCTGCACCCTGAGCTTATGGGAATTAAGGCTTTTACATTACAGAACCATTACAATGCCTTTTCTTATGAAATGGCATTTTCATTATGCAAAACACTACGCAGCCGAAGGAATTAATGCAGCATTACAGAGATACCAGGAGCAGCAAAAGAAAAACAAGTTAACTTTGACGTAACTGAACATAGGTATAAAGGGGTTAGGCAGCATGTCCATTGGCTGTATTTTATGGCCAAGGATGATGGGGCCATTTCACAGGTCCAGGTCTCCTGTACATATAAACTGAACACATTTCACACCGTCATTTAACTGCTTTGATCGTCTTAGGGTCGACTCATCTGTAGTAATAAATTATGAACAGTAAGAATAAGTTGCAGTAACCTGCAAAACACAGCAGGGGTCAGTAAAAGCAATGGGTACATTAAACAGGAAGCACTACACGTGCACTGACTGCCGTAGAGTAACTCTCAGAGAACCTTACACTGTGCAGTGGCTTTCTGTCGCACTCACAGACACTTACGTACCAGACACAATGAGCAGGACCTTTCTCCCGGCCCGATCCATAACCACCGCAGCCAGGCCTGTGAAGATCACCTGGACGGCTCCAACTATCACCGAAGCCAACGGAGCCATCTCCTGATAAGCAAATGATGACAGCCATCATCAGCCACCATCATTAAAATCAGCTTTCATACAGAAACACGCAGCCCAGCCAAATGCAACTATACTGTTAGGGAATTCTTCACAAACTGCAAACAGACACTGTATTTCAACAATTCAGATGCAAAAATCATATATATTCTGCCAGTTTACCAGTCTGGTCCAAGCACAGATGCATCTCTGTCTCGCACTAGTTCATAAAACTCTGGCAATAGTTCATAATTCAAGTTTAAGGTTTTTGAATATAATTAGATATATAAAGTCTCTCTGTTTATTTTAACAGTATTGTGGGAATTAAACGACGAGCAGCCTTGTTGTCTCGGTGTACCTTAAGATTAGCATCCTCGAAGATGGTCTCGGCGTAAAACATAACGGCATTGATGCCTGTGAGTTGCTGGAAGAGCATCATTAGAATTCCTACCAACAGGGGTTTATAGATGCCAGGGTCTTTGAGGTCAGACCACTGCAGGCGACTGTCCTACAGAGACACAGAGGACAGCGGCATTGACTCAACCGCATCCAAAGAGCATGCATTCCCTGAGAAAAAGCAGATCAGCGGCATGGATGCATGACAGCGGATGGTTAGATGGTACAGCTTATGGTACTGGAGTGTGTTGCTTTTTAATCGTAAAAACCTCTCACTGTGGCGCACCCTTTACTGGGCTTTCACCATCTCCATTGGATCTATCCCTGCACATTATTCCCAGATTACTGTCCATAAGATGCTGGTTGTCCTGTTACATCAACCACTAAGCTGTCTTCTCAAGCAGAGATCAGAATCTCTGGGACATGCAAGGCTATTTCCCATAATTTTGGGCACTGGACCTCAGTCCCAGATTCTCATCACCGCAGTCACCCTACCACTGGATATGGTTATCCCCGTTCAGTCATTCCAGGGCTGTGTTCTGGTGTTGACTGCATCAGGTCTCTGTCAGATATATTTTCTCTGACGCCAGCGTGCCGACGATAACATTTGCCAAGCAGATCAATCGCATGGGCGAAAAGCCCAGCTATAAAACATTTCAGGCAGGTTTCTGCAATCTGATTAACATTTTCCCCACTACATTTTTGAACAGCATCTGAATTTTTGAAGCTATACCACTGAGAAATCACACACTTTCCATATTAGGTAACACTTTACCTGAGGGGGCACAAGTAACTGGTAACTCAATTACTACTCAAGTGCAAATCATGAGCAAATATAGTAACTGCATGAAATGCATGAACGATTATGATGGATTAATGATGAATGAACCTGGGATCAGCATGTAAGTAATGCTTAGTTTCCGGTTAATTAATACATTACAAAGAGTATTACAGTATTGCATTATTTGTGCCGCCTAAAGTAAAGTGTTATCCAATATTATAATCAAACATATTTACAAAGATGGCAAACTCTGTACAAAGTTTGGGCAGCCATCTCAGCATTTTAAGACAAAGGGAAAATGAGTCTCAGTCGCCAATCCAACTGATATTAACTTTAAATTATATTTAAAAAAAAGGGAAACAAAACAATAATCCAACTGAGTATCCTGAAGATGATTAACCATGATGTCGCAATCAAGCTCGGAAAGTGCTTGCAAAGACTTTTGTGGTTACTGACCTGCCGGTCTGCTACTCACATGCTAGGAGCTTCATAAAACAGGCTTGGTGAAGCAGTACAATTCTGCCCCTGATCAACAGTTTCAATGGTGTAGCAGCCATGTCCCGTCTCTGCCTGACGGACCGGCAGCGCTGGGGCAGCCCCTCACCTGCTCTTGGGAGGCCCCCTCGATCTGCGCACACTCCCACTCGACCGGGGCCTCCGGTCCCCGTAGGAAGCGCAGAGCCGCTTCCGCCTCCCGCCGCTGGCCCCGCGACAGCAGGAAGCGCGGCGTCTCCGGCATGAAGCACATGAACAGCAGCAGGGCGGCGGGCGGCACGGAGCAGGTCACCGCTAACCAGCGCCAGTCTAGCACCAGACCTGGGACAGGCACAAAACCGGCGAGTTGGGGGGGGGGGGGGGGGGGTTACGGGCGCAGGCCGGGGCGCCTTCCTAAGCTGCTTCCCCCATTTCAGTGAAGAAACTCATGAAACTCATTAGTGCCAATGAGGCTTTAGATTGTGGAGTCTTTCGGGGACAAGCAAATTCAATCAGTTTCAACACAATTAAGCTCAGAAAGCAGAGTTTTTGTCCAAGCGATAAAGGCCTCAGTGAGAGAACTAGGCTGAGGGCTGCAATGGCATCTAAAGCCGGCAAGACTAGGCCAGCCACCCCCCAAAAGCCACGTTACGGAGTACAGCAGAATCAGCCTTATACACCAAACACTACTCGTGTGCAAGGAGCATTTCCTAGTGTGCCTGGTGCCGTGTACATGGACTTATGCTGTACACAGCTCAGTGCTACTTTTTACTCTTTTTCATATCTAAACAAGGCCAGCTGCAACAGGGGCAGATACTAGTTACAGTGGAATGTTTTTCGTACCGTTTAGTGCGCACTGGCTATAACTGCACCCGTTTCAGGTTAATGTTCTTCTCCAATGAACGCCACTGTCATAATGCATCTCCAGCTCCTTAGACCAAACAAGGAAGCACCAGCTCCACTGCCAGTGAATGTTGCATTCATAGCTGCCACGCAAGAACGCCCTGACTTCATACCTGCCGCGTAAGCTCCCAAAATCCCCGTCACCACCATGAGCTGCACGCAGGAGCCCAAGGTCCCTCGGACACGCTCGTGGGCAGTCTCCGAGATGTAAAGCTGGAGCAGACAAAGAGAATCCAGAAGTGACCAGGACAACAGTTCTCAAGCTGAGGCCAAGATCCAAGAGTACCTTGTGTACTCTTGGACCAGACAGCTTTAATGCATGGGTTTCCCCAGGCCGAAGCCCATGGGCTTTCGCAGAGAAGGGGGCCTCAAAAAGACCCAGCACCCCTCCTTTCGACAACTGTCACAGTCACTAACCCCCCCCCCCCCAAACCCCCAGACTTAATGAAGATGACGTATCTAACCATTATTGTTCCTTGTGTGCCATCAACAATTAAATGTGAAGAGCATCGTAAGCATTTGTTAGGTGCAGTTGTTAGGCGACGGGATAGGGTACAGACAGGGTACATACGGGTGCCGCAAGGGAGGTCATGCCGCTGGCTAGCCCGGTGAGAATGCGCCCGATGCATAGCATCCAGAAATTCTGGGCAGCGATGATGATGGTGAAGCCAAAGATGAAGGGTAGAGAGCAGAACATAAGGCTGAGCTTTCGGCCGATCCTGTCCACCACCCAGCCGCCTAGCACCCCTCCGAAGGCAGCACCCACAGTCACCACAGACTGCAAGGGAAACATGTGCTGGGGTTAGGGTCCGGGTCAACCTGGGCCATCAGCCGTGCGGGACTGCAGCAGAACTCGTACACCAAACCAGGAGGCCTCGTCTGCGTCCAGCTGCAGTTGCGGGTCGCTGATTTGGCGTAGCTCTGGAATGGCGGGGGAACTGTATCCGAGGACAAAGCCGAAGCTCAGGGGACCCAGAACCGCTGCAAATGTAGCCAGGTAGAGCTTTGTGTTCCTAACCTTTCTGACGGCATAAGGGACACAGGGTGAGCAGTGGATATTGTTAAGACTTCAAGCAAAAAAAAAATGCTTTAAGACATCTGTGAGATACACTATCCTTCAGAAACTACTAGTATGAGGAACCTGATGATATTTATAAATGAGCACTTCTTCAAAATCACTTGAACATGAATAACCCATGCTAATGCTTTCTAAGAGATACACTGCATAGTATAAACTAAATTAAGCACAGGCACACCAAGTACCTCGAAAGAAGAAACCCCACAGCTAGCTCATAACATGACTGTTTTTCAGCAAGTCACATGATACCATGCAATATCAAGAAAAACTTGTGTTTAGACACAACACACATTTCAATTGACAATACAAGTACCACATATGTGCCTTAATGAGGCAATACCAAAATTCGTTAATCTCATTTTATGTTTCAGTTAAACTGCATGCAATAAACGCGTGACGGGTGTTTAAGACAGCTGAAACCTCACATAAAGCCTGCATGTTGTAAAAACCCTGCTGAAATCAGATGTTCTTCTAATATTTAACTGAGTATGATCTGATCACATAGGGGAAAAACATAAAATGAAATAGAGTAGTAAGTTCACTGTCATGTAGGTCACCGATTAGTGTTCAAAAGTTGTTGCACCAGGAAGAACTGAAATAGATCAAACGATTAAGTGTGCCAAGGACAGAAGCGCCCGTCGAAAAGTGCATAAGTAACTCACTCTAAATAACTATCCTGCTCCGACCTCCCCTCGGCCGGCCCGCTGTCCTGCGGTCCCAGCAGTGGTCTTGATTCGAGCATCGAGTCCATTCTGCATGTGCCTTACTTTCCGTATTATCGTTTTCCTTTAGCTTAAGCCGTTACCGTGAGCTTCCAGGATGCACACTGATCTTTATGAGCGCACGCTACTGCCCTGCTTTCGCTCGCCGTTTAGCTGCCATAAGTCTGCGCTGCCAAAGCCTGACACCGCCGCCCTACCTCCTTCCTGCTGACATTTAATGGCCGGTCGCTAAAGCTGGCATTGTTAACTCATTTCCCGGCTACTTTGTTGCGCTGCAGTAAAACATCGCAGCTTGTTTTCGCTACCTGCAATCAGCTGATGCGCTCGTTTGTTGTGTTTCAATGGGATTCGGATTGGCTGTCAGGGACAGCACCGGCCTGCGCATGCGTCTCAGCCAACCAATGATAGAACAGCATTCGGCTTCCAGTGAGCTTCTGCAGCGTGACTGAGGGGGCGGGAAGTCTCCCTTCCGTATTAACTTCCCGTTAAAATGCTCAGAAATGTTTTATGAGTAAATGAGTTGCATGAATTATTATTTGATATTGTAGTCGAATTAGTGCGCTGGGGTATGATTTAATAATAATAGCATCACATGTAAATGACAGTATTCAAATTGCATATCTGTAGTACGACAGAAAGCATGCCGGTAGGCGGAATAATTTGTTATTAAAATTAAGTGCCGCGGTGCCACAATAATTTTTGCTTGCTTTAACTTTTTTCGAGATTAATATTTGCCACTTTGTTGCACTTGACTCATAATTTAACAAACCACTTTGACCTTTCTTTACATGTGCCTACCAGTACAGTACACCAGTACATGCAAATCCTACATTGTCCGCATTTACGGCTAGGGGATCTCTTAGGGTGAGAATAAGAAAAAGGTTAACATTAGGATTACAGTTTTAAGATTGCCAGCAATATTGCAGTTAGGGTTAAGACTGAGATTGTGGTTTGCATTAGTCATAGGATAAGGCTTATGTTTGGAGTTAGGGTTGTGTTAAGGTGAGTTAAAATTAACATTAGGATTTATATTTGACATTCAGGTTAGTATTAACACTGCAATAGCATTTTTTTGGCCTCAGGATTAAGTTTATAGTTATGCTTACAATTGGCATCAGGGTTAGGGATGGCAGTAGGGTTTTGGTTAGAGTTAAGCTTGGTATTATGAGTGACTTTAGGGCTACATGAATTTTAAGATGAAGTTTATGCTAAGTGAGAAGTTAGAATTAGAACTGAATGACAAGTCTGTATTTTAAAGTTACATCTCCTATCTTAGGTGATTCAGTGAAACCAAAATTTAAGGCCTATGAATTAAATGCTAATAACAGGGAATTACAGGTGATGATATAACCTGCTAGTAACTGGACTTCCTTCTTGTCGGGTAATTATCATTCACCCTTTTCTTTATGATAAAGATCTCAGCACCTGTCCTTGCAGGGACCCCCTACTTCCCCCTGGCACCACTGCCACTGTGCTCCTATTAGACATGAACATGTTGGTATTTTGACATGATTGACATGAGGGATATGGATCTGACCTGACTAAAATATATTTCAGAAAGAGAAAAATGGCAAACTGTAACAAAGACCAAATGTGTGTTTGTTACTTCCTGTGAAATCTTGTCGTAAGGTACTTAACCTAAATCATGCTTAATTGTTCTGCCAGTTTAAATGGACAATGGGGATACTGTGTACAAACGAGCCCAGGAGAAATTTTACTCAACTTAACTTTACCTTCAAAACTTATATTAGTATATTAACAAACTTCTCCCATGTATATGCAGTTAAGGAAAATTGATTATATATTTCAATGTAAATTACTTTCAAGCAATTTAGAATATCCATCATGTCACAGATAGTTGGGGGAAGTTCTTTGATTATCTTTCTCATTCTTTAATTTTTCTTTACTTTCTCACTGCTAGGTGTTGGATAGTTAATACCGGAAGCCTGTTGTTTCTTAATTAATATTACAATTGCTAAATCATGCATTCTTATTTAAATTGTGTCCATTTAGATCTGTGTCCAGTTAAAAAGCAGAATCCTGGGCCACCGCAGCTTGGCCTTTGCGTCATGCTTACTGGCTGGGGCTGGAGTCTCTGCCAGCTGTGTGTCGGCTGCCTCTGCTGTCCTGTCCACACGCTCCTGCTCCCCACCCTGCTGCAGGAGGCAGGTGAGCACTGCTGCTTCAGGCTCTTGCAGGTGAGCTTTCAGAGAGTCTGCGATGAATCAGTCCTGAGGAAGGGGAATTCTGTCTGTTTGCATGGGGAAACGTCTGCACACCCAATAATGTCCAGGGCTGTCTGTGTGCACTCTGAATGCTCTCCCCGTGTTTGTATGGGTTTCCTTCAGAGTAATATTGTATTTAAAACACACTTAACAATTCTCAGGATCTTGCTAATACTTATGGCAGCTTATCATTGCCACCATGACAAAATAAAATATGCCTGGTATCTCATTATAACTAAATAATTTTCTCATTATAACATGAAAATACAACATTAAATGAAATCAATGAAAATGATCTTGTTTTAATGAGAAATGATTCTCATTATAGCAGGACGAATGTTATTCTTTTCATTGTGGCAGCAATGCGGTGTGGTAAATAACGGCCAGTATTGCTGCAGCTACACCTTCCCGTCGTTCCTGTTATCCTGTGCATATACTACTGTATACTTCATAGTCATTGTGTAGTGTAATACTGTCTGGGGGAATCCTGTTCTGAAGCTATTGGTGACTAAGTGTAGTGAGGCACTAGGCAGCTAGCTGCATCACGTAGCATGGGTGCGCACCGACGCTGATGTTACTGTTATGACAGTCTACGGTACAGCAGCCACAATGAACAGCCTGGTTATCGACAGACGAGGTTAATGTAAATGTAAATGTGCCGAACAGAAGCTGCTCGGGTCTCCGACATCCCAGTCACTCAATCTCTTTCTTTCGATTTAAAGCTACTACTTGGCATGTGAAACACTCCATGTACGACCATTTGTTTATTTTACTGTACTAATTGTTGCTGGTGGATTACACTGAACGAGCAGAGTCAGAGTTCAGGCTGTCTGTCTCATTTCAGACGTGGCCTAGAACAATCAGATGCTAGTGGGAGCAGACAGGTGCCTAACTGGTGCAAAATCAGAGGAAAGCCGACCCATCACAGAAGCTCGAAAGGAAAATCTATCCTCTTGCCACTAGGCCACCTCTTGCCCCCTTTTGCCTATAAGTGCTCTATAGTATTTGTGCAGAGACTTTTTGTGCTGTATTCCATGCTACGTGGTAAATGTATTTAAAAGGTCATAAGAATAGGCCCGCAGTTTAATAGTAAAACAGCTTAACCCGAAACGGCAAATGGTAAAGACTGTATGCTTGTTAGTTTGTCTGTGTCAGCTTTTAAATTGCACACGTCTTGTTCATTTAAGACACGATGCTGACACACACTCAGAGCCCTGTCACCTATAAGGGCCAGCGCTGGCAGCCCGCTTCCAGACTGCCTCTTCATGCATGCCGAGCGGCAGTTTGCTTTGGCTGATTACCAGGAGGCCGAGGAAGCGGATCTAGGGGGTCCAGAGCGTCTGGGTTTGCTTGTGCGTCTGTCATCCACACCATGCTGGAAAATGGGACCACTGCTCACATGGGCCACTAGTATTTTGCTAAAATTTCATTTTTGAAATGTATGAAGATCCCGTCCGGGGCCTACCCCTACCTTGTGCCCTATGCTGCTTTGGACAGGCTCCAGGCCTCCTGCCATCCTCTTCGGGATAAGTGGTTAGAAGATGGATTGATAAACATTTACATATATACAGTATAACAACTCATTAAATAAACCTGACCTCATTACTGTAGACCTCTCTTCATTTGCCGTACAGTTTAACAGGCAAGTGAGACTTTCCCAGTGTGCTATGTAAGCAGAATGTGCTTTCCCAATCACAGTGCACCTTCTTAGATCCCAGTGTGCTTTCCCAATCACAGTGCATCTTCTTAGATCCCTGTGTGCTTTCCCAATCACAGTGCATCTTCTTAGATCCCAGTGTGCTTTCCCAATCACAGTGCATCTTCTTAGATCCCTGTGTGCTTTCCCAATCACAGTGCA
>JAODKM010000039.1:31585858-31599168 GCA_026780845.1 Petrocephalus sullivani
GCCGTACAGTTTAACAGGCAAGTGAGACTTTCCCAGTGTGCTATGTAAGCAGAATGTGCTTTCCCAATCACAGTGCATCTTCTTAGATCCCAGTGAGCTTTCCCAATCACAGTGCATCTTCTTAGATCCCAGTGAGCTTTCCCAATCACAGTGCACCTTCTTAGATCCCAGTGTGCTTTCCCAATCACAGTGCACCTTCTTAGATCCCAGTGTGCTTTCCCAATCACAGTGCACCTTCTTAGATCCCAATAAGAGGTTTAGGTTCAGGCTGTGTTGTAAGATAATTTTGCATATGGCATCCATTTCAGCTGTGGGATTATCTAATACATCTGCAGTATCATTGCTGTCTCTTTTCTTGTGGTCATATTTGCGTATACATCACACGGAATAGGCACATTCTTTTTACCCATAAGGCCAAAGTGGCATCTAGAACAGAATTTCCCAATCCAGTCCTCGGAGGACCCAACCGGCCCATGTTTTTACTCCCTCCCATCTCCCTGCCAGACAGTTCGCACTGATGTAGAAGACAGCACATTTTATAGCCACAGTGGCTGTGTCCCACAGGGCATGTGCTATTTCTTACAGAGCAGACACAGACCTGTGGTGGGTGTGGCCATGTGTTCAATTGATGACGTTAAAATGATTTATGTACAGGTCCATGTGATGTTCCCCACCTGGGCCCCTTAGGCTTTGTGTGACAGGGAGGGCCAGGAGCAGTGGCTGCACCATTACAACCCATACAACCCTCCTGATCTTATTTAAGCGGCACACCTTGTCTTGTAGGGAGCTTAGGGTAAACTGAGCTTGCCTGTGTGTGGAGGAGCCTGCTGATCCCTCAGAGGGCCTCTCAGTCACTGGTGATGCTGGGGAATTGATGGATTGTCGCTATTAAATGAACATAACTTCATGCCTGCATTCTCTAAAAGTGAATGGGTAGAAGGAACGGCTCAATATGTGAAAGACAGCCTGAAAGACGCAGGGCGACGCTGAAGGCTCCCCGGCACAATTACTGCATGGCCGTCTCCAAGTGCACAAAACTGCAGACCTCAGCTCTACCTCCCACAGACCTGGAAAGCACTTTTACATGTGTGTTGCCTCTAGGGTATGCGGAAGCAGCAGAAAGGAAACAGTTTTACAGATCAAAAACGATGCTCTTAACATATGCCCGTCCAACGTAGGCTCCTCTGTGAGATATACGGCCAGGAAGACCTTGCAAGGATGAGGCCTGGTTTGTGTCCACTGAGCAGCATTGGGCAATTGAACAACAGTGGCTATACACATTTAATCTGGCATAGAAGGTCTCTTTCCCAGCACTAATTATTTTCAAGGAAAAGGGAAAATAGTCCAGATTTTTTTTTCCTTGACGTATTCAGTATTTGAAACAAGTGGTTCCCCACAAACTCTTAATAATACAGTGCTCCCTGTTCGCAAGGTCAAAGGCTGGGAGATTGTAAAATAAAGTTGTAAACTTTACGAGAGATGCTGAGTCACGCAGCGTGCCGGCAATTAAGATCAGCGTAAAAAGTGTCCGCTTGAATTGAGCTTTTTCAGTTTTGAGTTTTATGTCATTCTTGTGCACGCATGTGTTATTCGCATTCCATGTTAGCTTGGTCTTATGTACTGTACCTCTTAGCATGCGTTTGCTTTAGGGACGGGAGTGTGTAGCACCTTAAAGGGCCACTAGGAGGAGCTAAAAGACCAATTATTTAAATTCATTGTCTTGAGTAGAAGCTGGGAAGGAGCCCTACTAATGTCAGTATAACTTTTGCTGGTCCATCCATTCCCTGACAGATATTTACTGAAATATATTAAATTGTATTTTGATACATGACTGATGAAACAGTAATCCTGTATATTGCTATTGCTAAGCAGTGGGATCATTTGTTCTACTGAAAGTAATTAAGAAGGAAGCCCAAAATGACTAACTGCGGGCTTGGAATACAACTGTCCTAATCACAGTGCAGGGTTAGAGCTTGTAATATTTTTTTTTACATTCCACTGATGTCATGATATTTTTTCTTCAGTTCTGAATGTAATTGGGTCCAGGAGAAATAATTATTTTTTAATCGTTATCTGCCTGAAATTCTAGTTTTGGCTAATAATCCATGGAGGTTGGCTTCTTGGAGCATGGTACTTATCACCATGACAAAGTGAGCCCTATATGGTTCAATACAAAGGGTTTTCCTAGCAGGACCCATATGAAGAGAATGAAAACAATTCAAGTGTTGTACTGTATGGGGGTGATTGGGACCCCGAGTGCTTGGATCAGGCCTATCTAATGTATGTAACATTGCCACATACCATTTGAAGGAAACTTGCACCTTGTATTTTTGTGAACTGTGTTTGTGGTTGGTATTTCGCAGAAAGTGGACCGTTAGCTGTGTTTTAATTTTTTTGACCTGTAATTCTGAAAGGACAAAGTTGATTCTACCCCAAGCATGAAACAGCAAGGTAACTCTTTACATCGTAAAATACATGGCTTCCTGGGGAAAATTCGATTCTGTGAATTTTTCCATCTGAAGATCACATATGACTATCCGGATGTTTTGAGGCATATTTTACATTTACAGCATTTGGCAGACGCCCTTAGCCAGAGCGACTTAGATAGGTGCTCAAAAATCTCCATCAGTAAATACATTCTGAGACCTGGGCTAAGAATACCATCTGTCTAAAAACTCTGTTGGCAAATACAGTTTTTTTATTTAATAAGAGTATAATATTGGAAGTGCTAATCCAAGTACTTCTGAAAGAGGTAGGTCTTTAGTTGTTGTTTGAAGACACCCAGTGACACCCCCAGAGCTGTGCGGACATCTAGGGGAAGTTCATTCTACTACATAGGTAACAAAACAGACAAGAGTCTAGTTGTCTTCTTTGCCCCTTGAGAGATGGTGGGACCATTCGAACAGTGCTGTAGGATGGGAGAGAGCATGGCACAGTGTGGGTTGTGATGAGTTCTTTTAGGTAGGAGGCTGCTGGACCATTTTTGGCTTCAGTGTTTTGAGTCTGAATATTTTGCTTCAGTAGTAAGTGCTGAAGCTGATTCTCAGTCATATTCAGGCTTCCACATTTATATACACCCTTCTGTTCCTGATTGCAAAGGGAACCAAGGAAGTGTTTGTGTGCTCTGTTCGTTCCTGTATTTTCTGCTTATTGACGCAACTTTTATCCCTGGGCCACTGGGATACTGTGAATATGTATACTCTGTATTTGAACATTTTGTACATACAATTTCTAAATGTCTTAATTGCCCTTGGCCCCTTTTATCTTGGCACATTAGATGTTTGCTATACACATACTTAGAGTATAATGTGTATGGTAATATTATGTCACAGTATTTTTAAAAGCTCACATATACAACAGATGTATTTTTATTTTGCTAACTTTCATCGCTGTCTTTGCTAAAAATGTAACTATAGCTGTAAATCTCAAAATATATTTCAGTCAGCAGTTTTTGAAATGAAAGACATCCAGCTGGTGGCTGTACAGATTATGCCTAGTATGATATTGTACTGATCAATGAATATACCTTTAAAACTACAAAAACATGCAGCCTAGTTTCCTTATTCTAAATTGCTTCTCTCCCTGCCAATCTACACGTTTACCCTTTATAGAGACTGGCGCATTTCAGAGGCTACAGTGGGGGCCTACAGGGAATTGTCCCTTTTGGGCTACATGTCCTATTACACATTTGCCACCGTCACTCTTGCATTCTTGCCGTTTTCGTCTTGTAGCCGATGTTTACACTGCATGTGTAAAGGAGAACACTGCATGTGTAAAGGAGAACACTGCATGTGTAAAGGAGAATTCTACCGCAACTATTCTAGTTAAACACTCCATTAATCTTCCATCCATCCATCCATTAATTTTCTATACCCGCTTGTCCTATGCAGGGTAACGGGGATCCATAGCTATAGGTACCGGACTGGGAATAACTTTGGACCGATCACCGACCCATCACAGGAATCATTAATCCATTCACATTAGTCACACTGATCACTAATCCATTCGTTCATTAAGCCTGGGACCATTCCTGATGCAGAAAGAAACCTTTGTGTATAGATTGCCAGTATAGATCATTTAGATGACGTGTTACATTGTTGTGTTCTTCCTGTATTGTGTTGTGATATTGACATGATATGCAATATTCAAAAGCATTCCAGATTAATTTCTTATTAATCTTTAGTGCTAATAATTGTATAGGATGGGTGTGCGGGGAGATGACTCTGTGGGCCTGGCAGTACCTGAGCCCCCAGCCTACAGTGCTCATTTTCATAACCCAAAGCTTTTTTCTTATCCTTGGTCGTTTCCCTTTATCTGGTGTTGAATCGGTTGTCTGTTCTTGTCTGTTTTGTGGAAGCCGTCAGCCAATAGCAGCCCAGTTCTGCCTCCCCTCCCCATGTCAGGTGGCCCTGTTTCCCAGCCCACCTGCAGCACATGGGACTATCCGCTCCCAGGTGAGATTTTACATAATCCTAAGGAAGTGTTCACCTTCTTTGGTAAAACATTTAGAAGCAGCAACATTCTGCATCAGTGTACCGAAGTAACTAACCGCCCGCAAACCCAAGAATGGACTTCTCCATTCTCCTTGGAGATCTCAAACATATGTTTTTTTTAGCAACGCCAATTGGCTGGTAGATTTCAAATTAGCTGCACAACTTTGGAAAACCAGCTCCCTAATTGTCAACCAGATCCATATTTGGCCCATTCAGGTGCATTGACAGAGAAGAGCTTTGGTCGGGGGGAGGTCCAGCTTTCAGACAGAACCAGCATTGTGCCTCACAGCTGCTACTGTAGCAGCTGAGAGGCTTGAGGGTTGTACCCTGTGCACATGGCAGCTGGTAGCTGACACCCCAAAGCTTTCCCTCCCCTAGAGAGTCGGTTAACACTGATTGACACTCCCCATGGTGTGTGGCTATTATGCCTTTTTTGGTGGCCTACTAGATCATATCCTAAAGTCTGAGTCTTCCAGAGAGCATGCTTGAAAGAAACAGCAAAGAGGCTTACCCTGATGGCTCGATCAATGCAGTGGCCTCCATGAGCTGTGCTCTGTGGACCCAGGATGCTTTGCAGGCCGCGTGATGTGATTATGCCATCAGATGAACAGAAACCCTGCACCCTAAACCATATGGAATATGTCTCTGTGTGGTTGTTATGGAAGGGACGGCACACGCTAATGACTTCATACAGATGAATCAGCAGATAGTCGTTTGCTTGAGTGATCATTGGGGTGTCTTCGGGCACGTCTGTGTTTAAGTGTGTGTGTTTGTGTGTGTGAGATTGTGGCCCTGGGGTAGACGGCGAGAAGAATGAGGAGCTGAAAAGCGCTTCACACCAGCCGTAATAAAAGTCTCAGGTTTCCGTCCTACCGAGAACGGGAAACGCAGCCAGGGGAGAGACACGAGCGGCCAGACTCTCCCCTAGACAAAAACACCTTTCTTCAGGCACAGGACTAGCAGCCTGGCCTGCAGTCAAAAAGCCCTTTGTGGATCAAGGCTTTATTCAGGATTGGCTGGAGACTGTTTTGTCTAAGACACGCAGCGCATGTTTGTGCTCTTGTGCAAGTGTTTAGTGCGAGAAAGCGGCTTTTCGTGCGGCTCACTCGCTAGACTGTGCCGCTCACTCTCGGGGAATGCTGACTGGCTTTCGGTCACAGAATGCCGAAACATTTTACCACTGACCTGATTTATGAATATGTGAGATTTAATAGGGTGGGGGTGCCGGTCGTACTTCGGCGTGTGTGTGGCGTGCGGGGGATGGAGTTACAGTGTTTTCCGCGGTCGGAAGAAAGCGAGGCTGGGAAGCCGACGGACCCAGAAGAGCCGGGGGAACCCACACGTCGATACGCGGCTAATGAGGGATTTCGGGCAAATGAGGAATACAAAAGTGCACATTCCATCTTTATTTTGAAGGCATTTCAAAGGTATAAAACCATTAATATTAAAGACACAACATTCTAGTAATAAATAAGCATATGTACATCGGTGTGATACTATAAATATAGAACAAATTGCAAAAATTAGAGAAACATGGGCTAGTTGCTAATAAGAAATGGTAATTTCAAAGTTAGGAGCTCCGTAGCTGAGCTACGGACCCATCGTTCATCGGAACAAAGTTTTCTACCAACCGCTCCAGAGCCATTAGTAAGTTCTCAGTTTACATCGCAGTGGCTGGACCCAGTTCAGCTGCACAAATATGTGTGAGACACCTTCTAAAATATATTTGGCATCCCGCAATGTTTAAAGTGAGGAGTAAGAGTAAAATGCGTTTTTACAATCCTGTCATTTTTTTTTTTTTTTTACTTTTAGTTAACTGCGTGGTTCCTGTCTCTGAGAGAACACTGCCCAGAGATGCTTCCCCGAGGGGCGTTTAAAAGACAATTTATTCAACTTGGAGAGATAATACGTCTGCTTGTCCTCTCCACTCTTAAATGTTCCAGTCAGTTTTACTGGCTTGTCTCACTATCTAACCTTCATACTAGATTCCTTCCCCCTGCGTGTTTTAGTACCTTGTTGTTCTTCGCTCTTGCCGCAGCTGGAAATGGACGCAGCCCCTTGGGAGAAGCTGCATTTGGGGAAATTCTCTGGGTCTCGCGCGCTGAGAGCAGTTTATGCGAGGGTCTCACTCGCTCTCTCTCTCTCAGTCGCGTTCTCGGGAGTCTCTCGGCCATTGAGCTGCATGCGTGTGCATGTCGCGCGCGCGTGTGTGTGTGTGTGTGTGTGTGTGTGTGTGTGTGCGCGATGCACTGTGACCACAATCCAAGCCCAAAGGGGTTAAGCGTGTTGTCACAGAGTCGCACAAAGACTCAGTCTTCTTCTTCCTTGTTAACTCCTGACGCCCGGCGGTATGGAATGCACTCTTTCCCCTTTCCCGTTAGCCCTGTAATTTGACAGGTGTTGGGGGTCGCTGCAGAGGGAGTACAGGGTTACAGGCACGCATCCACGGCCGCTTGGTGGGCCACTTCCAGACGCTCCGGCCTTTGTCCTTTGTTGCGGGCTGGGGCGCCTGACGTCAAACGAGAGCGAGCGTGAGTTAGCATGAGCGGCTAGCGTGCCGAGTCAGCGAGCGGATTAGGCCCGGCTCGCTGTGCCTGTCAGTAAGAAATGGCCGTGGCTCCGGAGGGCAGAGCGCCCTAACGGCCTCGGCTCATATTAAACAAGAAAGGGCGTCATACGCAGCAGCAAAGGGTGAAGCAGTTGAGCTTGGCAGCGTTGCGGCCCGACCCCCCCAACCGGTTGGTTTTGGGCAGCAGCAGAACGAAGGACACGGCCAGGGAGAGATGGTAGAAACTGTGGACGTAGGCATAGTCCCACTCCTGCGAGAAGAACAGGGACATTATGTATGGTGCATCATCTTAACCATGATTGATAGGTAGATGGATGGATGCATATATATATATATTATCCACGTTAAATGATAATCAAAAACTGTAGTGCTGTTATTGCTAGGTAAATGATACTCAATAGGTGTACCATGACCCTTGAGAAGAGATGGCCGTAAGGGGCAGAGAGGGGCCTCAGTACCTCAAAATAAAAGCGCAGCATCAGTGCCAGGGCTCCGAAGCAGCAGCCCGGTCCCACCTGCTGGGTGTAGACACTCTTTTCTGGGTACAGTCCTTTCTTCTCCTTCATCTTTTGCAGCTAGGGAGGTGAATGCATCTTTGTCAGGAGGAACACACCCAAGACTGAACACTTTTACCACCACAGAGACTAGCTTTGAAGAAGGATCAACTAAGTGTAACGTGGCTCTGGCTGAGGGGAAGATTACATGACCGACACGCTGGGACACAAGGTGACGCTCACCCATTTGACAGTTATCATCAAAACTGCAGTCCCTATTGGTCCGGAGTAGACACCGTAGCCCCAGCGATCCTGATAGATCCTCACAGCAGTGGTCAGAATCCCAAACATGGTAAGAGTGGAGCGTTTCGGCTCATCAAAGTCACCTAATGCTACAGACACACAAAGGGGGGATGCATTTTCAGCACGGAGGACGAAATCATCTCCTCACCCGATCAGCCAGCTGCCTGGGAAGCCACCCAGCTTTATCTAGCTTCTTCCAGAGCATCAGGAAGTGGTATGAAAGCATGATAACTTCCTTCTTACTTAGTCAAAACATTGAATGATTAAAAAGCCTCCGCACAACAGATGAAATGTAAACCTATTGCCTTCCCACTATGCAGACTGTGATACATCCGAGGTGGTTGTCCTCACCTAACAGAGTGACCCACATGGATATTGCTGTGCCGTAGATGCTGAAGTACTCCAGAATCTCATACTTCAGGAAGCAGAGGATGGAGAGTCCTGGGCCATCGCATGCATGGTAAGTCTGTGATGGATCAGAGGGAATTATTTCACCTGCTGCTATATAAATAAATTTTACACATTAAGATATAATGTTGTTTATAGTTTTCCCAAGTAGTGAAAAAGCTGAAGTACAACTTATCCAGTGTCACAGCATCTTCAGTTGATGCAGTAGCTTGAGGTACACAGATCTACTGTACAGTCATATATATGATACATATGATCATTTTATATCCCATTCTATAAACACAGCATCACAGTATATGTCCAAATGAATGCTGGTACACGGTGATGCACAAGCACACACTCGAAGCCAGGCTGTGAAACACCCATGCAGGGAGGTAATAGAGGTGGCTGGACTCTTACCGCCGTGAAAAACATGGTGAAGAAGTAGACCATGGCCTCCATGTGGAAACCCCTCTTGGTGGCCACGCCGGCAGCTGGCAGGAGCACAAGGCTGCTAATGGTGGGCAGCAGCATCTTGGCAATAAAGGCGCCCATCTTGGCAACCTGAGGAAATGTCCTGATCTGCCAGGAGGAGGGGGGCGCAGAAGGAAGATCCAACTCTGAACAAGAGCAAAGAAGCACAAGCTCTCAGGACGGGTGAGAGAAGGAGAATGAGAAGAGAAAGGACAGCAGAGCCAGAGGGGTGGCCCTAACAGCTGTGTTCTGGGGCTCTTTAAACTTTAAATGTCCAGCAAGAACAGGAGACCTCAACTGTGCCATGTCGTCACAGGGGAACAACTGTTTGACAGGACAAACATTCGAGGGAGAGTGAGAGGGACCACTGAGGCCACCAGGAATCCACAGCGTGCTGCGCCGTGATCATTCCTTAAATGTGCCCGGCGATATGTTATGTACCACACATCCCTCATTCCTGCAGAATACCCAGCACCAGACTGCATGCCACGCATTATTCCCCTGTGTGTGCACAGAATTTTGGGTTTGTGGGAATGGGCGATAAAGTCACATGTGTTACACCATACGTCTGGATTTCATATCTTTATCGTCAGTGAACACAACAGTGATTCGTGGAGATAATGAGAGTGTCCCTGTGTGGGTATCTGAAGGATGCGATTGGAGGTCCATCTGAGGAACGGACTGCCCAGATTAAAACCGACATTTGGAGTCCTGACCTCGCCTGGGGCTGGGACAGCAGGCTGCAGTTGCCGGACTCGGCCCAGTTGTCCCACCTGCCAGTGAGACACAAAGAAAGTATGTGGGCTAGGAACGGGATGCCAAGGGTGGCGCTGGAGCCTGATCCCTCCTCAGAACTTCAAGGTGTTCTCAAAGACCTTGAATAAGTTGTTGAATACTCTCCAGAATATGAAGTTTTTTCCCTGTATCTAATTACCTGAGCGATTATAAATATTTATTAACCATAAAATGTTTACTTTGGCTTGGGTTTTGAACATCTTCACATGTAGTAGTTGTATATTCAAAGTCAGTGAATATACAACAGACAGTTTTTTATGGTACGTAAAAAGCAGATATGTAGAACAGAGCCTGAAATAAATAAAAACATTATAGTGTTAGTGTTTGTCAGCTGGGAAATGTAACTGGGATCCCTGGGTCAAAGGTCATACAATGGCATTTCAGTGGAATGTGGAGCCATTCACTCTCACTGGCCATGCCTGCTCTTCTTCAGTGAAAGCAGGGACACATTTCCGTGTAATGGGATTAGCAGGGCATCATATAAAGGAGGGGAGGTTCAGAAAGGATGCAGGACAGGAAAATCAAATTCTCAATGCAAACCAGTTAGGTCTCATCATAATTCCGGATAGTAAGAAATACACGATAAGGTCTGCAATTCAATGTCTATCTAATAAGAATTAGTAAGCAGGATCCAAATAAATGGGACTTAGCATAAGGTTACTGACTACAAGTGGAAATATTGTATGAGGAGCTTTCTTAGAAAGTCATTTGAAACAGAAAAGTGTACAGTCAGTTGGCCAAAAATCCATCAAAGAACATGACTTGACAAGATCAAAATGCTTCGCCTCTAAGAAAGGGAATTTGGAAATAGATTTGATCTAATTTTTTATCTCATTTTTTAATGTCTCCAAGTTTTCTGTATCCCAACACTGCTGGCTGCGTTCTATGGTCACGGTGCTATTTATCATAATATAGCATCATTAACATCAAAACGTGAAATTCTGTTGAAGATGTCTGATGTCCTTATCCATGTAGGTGTTATATGGAAATTAATTTGAAATGATGCTCTTGTCACTAAGCATCACTTATGGGTCATTTTTAGTCATTTTAGTAATAATCCACAGATTGAGCTTAAAATAAAACGTCAGCAATCTGTGTCCTAGACTGGTGCTGATACCACATTTCAGATCTGCCTGGTGTTCTCTTATAGTGGAACATGCTTAATGTCATACTTCTGTGGAGCTTACACATCTCATTCAGGTTGTTCTGGACACATTTTGTGCAAATCAGAATATTAAACATATGGCTACTTAAAAAGAGGAATTCCTGATTTGCGAAAGTGACTTATGCGTCAAAGACGCCAGCCGTCCCTCTCCCTGCCCTGAACGCGACGCTAGCCAATGCCAGAGATGCTCTCTGACGTCATGGAGTGGGCGGGGACAAGGCCGCTCAGAATGCGAGGCTCTGAGAACTTTTAATCAGCCACAAAGCAAGCAAACGTGTAGCTTATATCTTTGTGTCGACTGCCGATGGGATATTTGTCAAAGCACATGAAATTATGTTAAGACAAACACGACTGTTATGAATAAATAACGTTAAAGTTACCGACAATTCGCACTGTTTTAAATGCTATAGCGCCGAAATTAGTATGTGATTTGCTTTCCTTTCACTAAAACATATATATTTTTGTCTATGCCTCATTTTAATTAATGTCCCACCATGCAAACAGCGACACGTCAAAAATAATTTAATAAAATACTATATCTTTGTATTGAAAGTTACTTTTTAACGTCTATATGGGTTTTTTAAACGCATAGATTTATGCCACGGGCATTTTTTACTGTGTCTAGAGAATAAAGAATGCCATGTGGAGACTTATTTTGTCTCACGGTGTATACCCCGGTGGCATTCCATACACTTTCTCCTATAGTGTGCGTGGGAACTGCTGGGTAGGAACACACTTTTACACGCTTATGTTCTCTACATTTTCTTTGGTTGCCGCCCAACTGCGTCATAGCTCATTACCATAATGTTGACTGGGATTCAACTTCTGTTTGACGCTCCCGCCGCCCAGATCGGGCCGCGCCGCACCGCTCCTCGCCGCCTGCCGACGCTCCCTCCCATAGGGAATGAATGGCTTCCGGTCGCTTTGACGCTCTCACCGCTCGCGGTGTGAAGGCACCATTAGTGCTTGAGTTCTGGCACTGCATCGCCTTGACGAAGCATTCAGCTTTTACCAGTTCTTGTTGTTACCTTTTGGTTTGAATGCAGCCCCAGCACTGTGTGAGAGTGAGTTTGTGTACCCTGCAGTATTTGCATGGCCTTCCTCTACATGCTCTGGGGGTCCTAGCACACTTGTGTATTACAGTTGAGCTACCATAGTAAATTTTCGTTGGTGGTAGGTGCTGCTTTTCGATGGATGGACATCTTTCATTATACTTATAGGAAACCCCAGGATGGACCGTGTCCGGCTTTGTGTGCTGTACTTCCTTTGATAAGTTCCAGGCTCCCCGTAATCTTATAGCGATTCAGGATTTGGATGAATGGATTGATGGAGGGAAGGATGGAGGGCACACATCTCAATCACAATGGACACTAGTAATTATCCTTGGGATAAAAGCAGATGATCTTTGAACTGCAGTTATTGTGTGCATCTGTGCGGGTCTGTGTGCCTGGGAGGCTACGCAAGCGGGCACCTGCTCAGCCTACGTTTGGCCCGGGATCGAGCCTGGGCCTGCAGCCAGAAGCTCACCAGGGGATATGTATCTCATGATGGCTTAGCTTCAGTGCAGGCAGCTGAGAGGCAGAAGGCCCGGTCAGAGGAGAAGGGCGGCTGGCCTGACACAACCCCGCTCTCGTGGTTTGGGAGTAGAGGAGAAACTCTCCTCACTTGAAAAGAACTGTATAAAAGTACTGGCCTGTTAGCATGTTTTGTGGTATGAGGGGGACAGATTTGCAGACTTATGGAATAAAACAAGCGTTTGACAGTACAGCAATGTATATATGAAAGCGGGAATCAAATCATATACTATAAGCATTTAAGATGGTCATGGTTTCAGCTCTTAGGAAAGATAAGTATTGAGTGATATTGACATTGAACGTGCAGGACTTTCTGTAAATGAGTGTTTGCATAAAGAGTGTAATATATGAAACTTTGCATTTCATGCACCTTTGGACTTTGGAACCCGTTAGCCGTCTTTTTGTTTTATTCTATTTTATTTTTGATTTTTTTTGTGCTGATATGTGGCATTGTCCTTTAAGTAAAGGCATCCTGAACCTGTCACTTGAGACATTACTGACAGGTACTGCAGAGGGCAAAACTCATATTAGGTGAAGGTCTGCATGTAACTTTCTGTTTCTGCCCAAGGTTGCTCTCTGTCTGGGGGCCGGTGCCCTCTCTTTCTGTCACCAGCTCCCCCAGGGCTCCTTCTCTTATGTATTGCATCATCGTGCAGGGTCTGAGTCCGTCCACCTCACCGCTTTTACTCCTAACAACTCTGCGTCTCTCTCCGCGCTTGTGTAGAAGTCATGTACCTGCATATTTACGTGGGTTTCTCCCTCTGCCTGTTTTCTACCCCATGAATAAATAAACTCACTTCTGGGCCAAATATCCTGAGCCTCCCGTACCTGTGAGGGCTGTCCCGGGAGGAGCGGGTCCCTGGCGTTAGGGTCTGAGGATGGAGGGGGACCGCGGCTTCCTCCCTGTCTGTCTCCGAGTCGGCAGCTTGGCCGGGAGACTGGCTCCCGCTCCCCTCCTCAGCAGAACCCCCCCCCCCCCCTCTTGGCACCAGGAGGAAGCGGCTTTCAGGGGCGTTCCCCCTGCTGCCACTCTCTCTGCCTGCTGTGATTGGGGGG
>JAODKM010000039.1:31599268-31612037 GCA_026780845.1 Petrocephalus sullivani
ATGGTGCTGGGGGGGAGGAGGGGAGCATAGGGATGCAGGCGCACACCTTACCCACAGGACACATCTCCGCTGCAGCCCACTGCCTGCACTGCTCCAGAGCCCCAGGACTGCAGCTAGGTGAGTGGCCTCTATTCACATTGCCAGGCCTTGCATGTCATCTTTTGAGGTCCCCATTTGGATAACCTCAATTTTATAAAAATCTGTGACTGCAATAAAAAAAAGTTAAAATGTCAAAAGTCTTATATTTGGGTTGGTTACTTATGGTTCAGGTTAGAGCTGGGTAGGGGTTAAGGGTGTAGTGATTGGGATTAGGGTTTTTCCCATAGAAATGAATGGAAGGTCCCCATTTAGATGGGTACGCGAGTCTGTGTGTGTGTCTGCGCATTTGTGTGTGTATCAGTCATAGGTGCGCGAGTCCAAATGTCCAAGCCTCACACCAAAGAGAGCCTGAGGTCGCGTCCCCCAGCTCGAGACACACTCAACTACTGCTGTTTATTTTATCTGCCCCCCCCCGAGCAGGGGCTGAAGTGAGTCCCGTCCATAGCTGTGTTAGACGGAGTTAGCCGTGCAGAAGGTGTCTTATTGTGGACAAACTGTAGCCACAGATTATACAGGTCAGGTGTGAAGATCGGCAGGTCCTGGCATTTATGGACTAATTTCTCAGACATTCGTTTTGTCACACAGGCAATGCAAGCAGCTGTAATATTGTCATGTCCTAGTTTATTACGCTTTGCTGTGTGGATGCAGACAGAGGTGTTTCTGTACATCGTGGTGAACAGCTTCATGAGACAGTTGGAGAACTTTGACCAAAGTGTGGAGTTAAGAAATTGTGGGCACTCTAGAGAAGGGGGAAACTCTCAGGGCTGTGTTTTTGACAATTTTGGAGACACATGCACTGCATTAAACATCTAGTAGTATTATAGTTGCTGGGACAAGTGTTACAATATAGATAAAACCTTAACATAATGGAACAGAGTTTAGATACTTGGTTTAGCACCGGGTTGGGGTAGAGAATAATGTTGAGGTACAGTATGAAATATTGCAGTGTCTGGATGTACCCTATGAAAATATTGGAGGACAAACTTGAGGCTAACTCTGACTTTTATGTCATATAAGGGAGTCTTACAGGCTACAGGGATCCTGAGCCCAAAAATATGTTATGAAGTAACTGATGGGCCGAAATTGTTTACTGGAGTAGTACCCGGGAACGTCATCAAGGACAGTAATTCGTTAAAGCGCTTTAAGGAAGGCATGGAATAGATTAATCTTCAGGTCAGCTTGCAAAATGGCTCTATGCTGGTTCTCTTGTGGATTTCAGTAAACTTTGTACATCGGTGCATTAGAAAAGTACAACCAGGTATATAAGATTGGTGTGGCACGGAAAGGAGCTGGAACCTTTTCCACCTGAAGTTTTTGATAAAGCACTGATGTAGGCTACTTAGCATTTATTTTCCTCCGGAAACATGCAGGTTGGGTACAGAGCTGGGTATCTGTCTGCAGACAGACAGGACTTGTGAGTGTACCAGAGCCACCTCATCTCTCTGCGGAGCCCTCCACCGAAGCATCCGTGATACGAAAACGTGAGTGGGCTTCTGAGAAAGGCGGAAGCCAAGTCTGGTTAAACCACTCTCCAGAAAGGATGAGTCTGCTACAGCCCTCAGACAGCCAGGCTGGAGCCTCCCCCAGGAGGCCCCAGGGGATGGGGGGTGGTACTGCTAGGGTGTGCAGCCTGGGAAGTCTCGAGGAGACGGGCTGTGCAGTCTGTCTGCGGAAGCCCGTGTCTGGCAGCTGGACACGCTCCAGCTGTGTCTGGGAGCGTAATGAACTCCAGGTGTTCCTGCGGGTAGTTCAAGACACCTGTCACCAATATTTAGTGCCAGAAAAAGCCAGACTGCAAACAGAGCTAGACGATCTGTTTGCTTATTTTAAGAAGCCTACCTAACTGGTGCGTTCGTCTGCGCAAGAGAGGCGGTTAAGGATGGCGGGGTGGTGGTGGGGGGGGGGCTTCGCCCAGAGCAGTTTGTGCTCTGTGCCCACCGATCCAGTGTGTGACACAGCGGGACAATTTACCTCAGGTACCCAGGCACTTATCATGCTGAGCAGTTTGTTTAGCTTACTAATTATGCTAATCATGCCATGTATTGCTTAGAATCACACGTTCTACTCGGGTAAAGTGCTTTTCTGACCTTCTGAGTTTTTGCAATGTCATGATGGGGACTTGTCCTCCTTCGCCTTCTCTCTGCATCCAATTCCCTCTTTTTTATAAGGATGAGAATCTTCTCGTGGGCTCAGTGTGTGGAGGCCGGCCTAGTGCTGCTGGGAATCCTGTCCCTCTCAGTGTCTCTGGGAAACATCTCGACCAGAGGACAGGTAGAGCGCATTCGTTGAACCTGTCAATCTCATAGTCACCTCAGGTACATGCACTTAGTGGCCAGTTTATTGCATACATACAGCACACAGGCAGGGCTAAGACGTGTAGTTATTCTTTGCCTAAGCATTAGAACAGCAAGGATGCCTGATCAAAGCAATTTTGAACATGGTGTGATTGCTGGTACCACTCGTGTTGGTTCCAGAATCTTCGAAACCACTATTCTACTGGGATTTTCATGCATTGCAGTGGCCAGAGTTTACAGAGAATGGTTTAATGAACAAAACTTCCAGTCAATGATATTTCTGAAGCCAAAAGCAACCTGTTAATGGGAGAAGTTTGAGAATGGCCAGACTCATAAAAGTCTCATAAAAGGAGGCCACAAGTGCGAAAATAACGGGCCAGTACGACAGTGGTGTGCAGAATGGCTTCTCTGAATGCACAAATTGTCAACGTTTTAAGTGGTTCTGGAGAGAAAAGGCGGACTTACGCAGTGCGAGTTACATGTACCTAATCAAGTGGCCACTGAGTACACATAGCAGCGGCAGTCTCTTTCTTAAGTGTTTCAGGTCTCATCTGGGACCGTGTCTCCCCCCTACTGTAAGTTCGTTGTCCTCCAGTGCTTGAGAGAAATCCGATATGCTGTGCTGCTCTATGTTCCAGGAAGAGGGCGTGGCCTCCAACAGCTTGGAGGACGAGTCAGAAATGACAACCTACTGGTGGGGCGAGTGGGCCAAGTGGACAGCCTGCACACGCACGTGTGGAGGAGGGGTTATGTTCCAGGAAAGGCACTGTCTGAAGCAGAGGTCAGAACATGTGCGGGAACTGGACAGAGAGCAGAGGAATGCCACATGCAGCATGCGCTGGTCCCAGAGTGGTCCCAGAGTGGTCCTAGAGTGGTCGCTGGAGCAGCCAGATGGCATTTATTCCATATGGCATACGATCCACTGGGTTTCCCAAGCAACCAGATACCTATATCTGAAAAGTTGTGAACCCTGTGACATTTTTAAGCCATTTCTGTTAATATAACACTTGTTCTTTACACTGCGCACCACGTTTATCCATTGAGCCCTCTTGTTTCGTCTTGCCATTATTTTACTCTCACCTACGAGGATGCGGCATTCAGTTTCGCTGGGCGGGGATCCCTGCCACCCGTGTCACTGGAGTCTCTGCCTGTGAGCGCACACCGGCAAAGCTTGGGTGACCCAGGCAGGTCAATCAGGCCGCCTTTTATAGACATGCTGGCTAGAATTGTGTGCAAACTTGACAAGTAGTTTACACGTCCAAAAGCGGAGGCCAAGAAAGGAAGGTTCCCAGGCCACTTGTACAGGTGTGACGGGTGCATTCTTCAGTACATGCAGGTGTTTACATTTTTTTGTCTGCTGCCTGTATCTCTTATCAGTCTATTTCTCAGAACTTGCATCTTTCTACCAAAGCTTGTGTCTCTACTTGTCACACAGTCACATCTACAGCTGAGCTTTCTCTGTAACACTTTTTATGAAGCCCTTATTCATAAAGCCTAATAACTGTTCTTATGATTCATTGTAGCACATTCATTAAGTATTAAAAACATGGCTATAAGTATTTATAAAAAGGCATTACAATTATATGCATATGTATTATCCATTATGTAGGTCTCATCTATAATGCAATATAAATATTCTTATAATGAAGCACAAAGCATCCACGTATACTGGCCATTATAATGCATTATGAAGGTGTTTATAGTGCATTATAGATGAGACCTTCATCGAGCATTCATAATGCAAAATACACATAGTTATAATGTGTTATGCCTTTTGATAAATATCCATAGCCATGTTTATAATGCTTTATGAATGCTTATATGAATGCTTATATAAATGTGTTTATAAATTACGAAAACCATGGCCACTACTGCTTTTTCTTCAAAGGAAGAAAGCTGTTGCTGGGAAGGAGAACGTGACTTGCAGCGGCACAGCGAAGAAATACCACCTGTGTAACACCAAGGTGAGGCTCCTGCTGCCCCGCAAGGCCAAGCCAGGGCTTCCCACAGCATGCTTCAAGTGCTAAAAACCCAACAGGTCCACAATAGCTTCCCCTGCCAGCTGTGTGAAACCCGTTATAAGTGGCTTGTGTAGCTGATGCTGAATCTGAGGTTAGTGAATCTGCGTCAAGCTCCTACCAGTGCTGATGCCAGCAATAACATAAGGGGAGCCAGGCTTGCCGAAGTGCCTTAAGGTCTATGGACCCCTACCGTGATTGCAGGACTGCCCGTCCACCGGCAGGAGCTTCAGAGAGGAGCAGTGCTGGTCCTTCAACTCGCAGCTTTACAATGGCAGAAGCTATCACTGGAAGCCCCTCTACCCCGGTAACGGCGTGTTTCTGTGCCACGGGCTAAACACGGCCCACTCCCTACCTTCTGCACAGCTGAGCTGCCTTTCAGGTGCAGAGTTCTGACCTGGCCTGTACCGCCCTGCAGACGACTATGTCCATATCTCCAGCAACCCCTGCGACCTGCACTGCACCACACCTGACGGCCAGAGACAGCTGATGGCGCCTGCCCGCGACGGCACATCCTGCAAGTACAGCAACTACAGGGGAGTCTGTGTCAACGGCAGGTGTGAGGTTGGTGAGCAGTCTATTGATTCACCTATTTATTTAGCAGAGACTCTTATCCGGCAGGGTGTGGTTGTCATTAGACCCAATGGGGTTAAGGTCCTTAATCGATGGCCCAATGGTAAAATCACTCTACTGACCATGGGATTTTGAACTGATGACTTTCCAACGTCATTTTAACGTGCTAACAAGGGCCTAGATTTGAGTATGGATGGTATGAACATGTCTCTACCAATATTGTGGGAGTACCATGTGTTTAGGGGGTGGAGGTTGTCAAAGAGAATGTTTCTACAGAAGACAGCTGATCTATCATATGTGTTTCTCTTAGAGTTTTTTTCGCATGTGTCACAATAGGGATGGACAGAGGTGTGTAAATGTGTGTTTTTATAGAGTGTTGCTATGGAAGTTGCTTTGGGAAGAGATGGATCATGAGTGTGTCAAATGCTGTAAGAAGGCATAGGTATAGTACAGAGAGCCTGGAAAGTTACTTATGACTATGAGAAGTCTTCTATGAGGGAGGACACTCAACCATGTGTGTATGTGTCATTGCAGCCTATTGGCTGTGATGGTGTCCTCTTCTCCCCCCACACCCTGGACAAGTGTGGCGTGTGCCAGGGCAATGGAAGCAGCTGCAGCAGAATCACTGGAAACTTCCGGCGGGGGGCCTCCAGTCTGGGTAAGAGGTGCCAAAGGCTACTGGGGTCCTACGAAAATGCTACATGGCAGAGATTGGGCGATAGGGGCGATTGTAGTAGGGCTACAGAGGCATGGCTCAGAGGAACAGGAGGTTCTGGATGGTCTGTGCAGGAGTGAGGAGGTGGGAGGGACGGCAGTGGATGTGAAACATCAGGCCTCACGGATATACAAAGGTGTTCAGATGAGTAATGGGCATGCACTGCTGTTTTCCTCTAGGTTACTCCTTCATCACACAAATCCCAGAAGGCTCTTGGGATATCCAAATCATAGAGAGAAAGAAGTCTGCTGACATTTTAGGTATTTACTGCCTTTTCTGTTCAAGAAGTCCCACAAAATAAACTCACCATCCTAACACAAACTTCCCTCTACAACAGACATTAAAAAACAGATGGGAATAAGATATCCTGCAATATGAATTTGGCGCTAAAGCAAATCATTTTAGCACAACGGACCCCAGAGTGACATACACAAAAACATACCTTTGCAAATCCATATAAACATGGCTAGCATGTCTTCATTTTGCTGAGTTTGCTGTGTCCCTGGGTCAACAAGGGAGGGGCTTGTGTTTTACTTCCTTAACCAATCACAGTCTTCATTGTGTGACATCACCACCCTAATCAAAATGAGTATTTTCTGTTGAGTGGCAAGGTGCACAGGTTTCTAAAGCACCTGTTTAAATGTACATGTAACATTTTGTTAAGGGAGATGTCATGGATAAACATAGAAAAAAACACAGGAATATGCTTACTTGCAAAAGCTGTACGGATCAATCTAAGGGTGTGTCTTTATTTCATGATGACAATAGCGATAATAATAACAACAACAATAACAAGCTCAAACCAGCAACCTCAGCTTGCTTAGCCACACACTGTCCCTGGCCTGATGGCTGGAGGGCTAGAAGCCTTGAGTTTGAGAATAAGAAATATGGACTAATGTGGTGATGTCATACGATGAAGACTGTAATTGATTAAAACCCCCTCCCTTGTTGGCCCGGGGGCAGATCTAACTTGGCAAAATCAGGATAGCCAACAAGGCTGTATTAAAATATGATAGAATGACAAGGTAATAGTACAGACAAAGAATACCTTCTTCAGGTATGGTTTTGATTATGATTGAAGGGTTCTATGTCAAATAGTGATCTTTGCTATCAGTTCCCTTGTTCTTCAGTTAGAACCCAGAATGCATCCATTAATATCTAGCTTTGTTCTGAAAACTGGTTAACTTGTGTTGTATATGACATGACCAGCAGCTGTGGCAGATTTATATGCAATAAAAGAATAATCCTGGAATGTCTGGTCAAATAATACATGCGCCGAATTTAGTTTATAAAAATATGTTGTTTTCAGGACATTAAAGGAGTACTGTAATGGTTTACCCAAAAGCATACATACTTAGTATATATTCACATATAATTAATATGATATAATTCATAAATTAAATAATAGTATATCATTAATATTGATATATACATATGGGCCACTTGACCTTGTCAAGACTTATTAGGGTTCCTAAGAGTTCTTCTCGTCCAGCTGTTACAGACCAGGCCGGGAACTTCTTCTTCAATGGTGCCTACAAAGTGGACAGCCCACAGAACTTCCAGGCTGCTGGGACAATCTTCAAGTACCGTCGGCCCATGGATGTGTATGAGACGGGAATTGAGTACATCGTGGCCAAGGGGCCCATCAATCAGCCCATCAATGTCCTGGTACTGTAGAGGGGTTAGCCTTTGCACTGGCGAACGGCCGGCAGGTGGTGACACCGGTTGCCAAATCTGCCAAGCCAAACCCTATGATTGACATAAGTGATTTATGAATTGGTAGCACTGAATAGTGTATGATGGATGATTATGTCACATTGGCATGCCTGCAATTTTTGCTGGAGGTTTCAGCTTCCGTGTCACTAATTTGCATCAGAATAAAAACTTTGTCACTTCTAAGCAATGTGCAATGGACAGCAGCCTATTAAATATGCAACTCATAATGTTTCATTCATCTTTAAAGATGTTTGTCAACTGCCATTTTGAAGGTCTCTCTCATATGTTAATTTGTTTGGTTTCCCAAGGTGTGGAATCAGAATGGCCGGACCCCCTACATCACCTATGAGTACACGGTGCTACGAGATCCTCTCTCTTTGGGCCCTCTGGCCCAACAACATCCTGAGACAGCAGAGGACAGAGGGGCTGGAGATATCTCCTTAGGGGTTGGGCGACTGGCAATAAATGGCATGGAGCCGAACACGAGTGCAGCCGAGATCGAACCGACATCGAACATAGACGCAACAAGAGGGAGCAAGGGTCAGGAGACCAACGAGGTGTACAAGGGCATAAGCACTGTGAACTGTGCACAGGAAGGCCTGACCCCGTGTCAATACACAGGTGAGCCCCTCAGTGTGGCTTCTCCCCGATGTCCTTTCATAGCCTTCATGCCAGTCAACTCCAAAAATCTGTCAGAGATACCTCTGCAAATGCTTCACACCCATCTCGAAGCTAAGCTGGCTCTAATACTGAGATAGTAGAAGAGAAACTACAAGGGCATGATAAGCTCCATCACCAAAAAACACTTCACACCCACCTTCAAAGCTCCTCCACCCTATCTCCAAAGATCCTTCACCTCCATCACCCAAAAGTCCTTCACACCCACCTCCTTATAGTAACTAGGAAAACTCTCGTTCCCTGAAGCACATCGCTCCTTTCCAGGGTCAGAATGCAGGCTGCTGAGACTATTTCACACTCTACATTCACCAGACACACAAGAGATAAAACAGAAAGTGTTTATGGGTAGAATCTCTTCTTTCGGGCTATGAGGGGCTGTGCATCTTTCCTCAGCAGACATGTAGTTTGGCCCAGGTGATTGGTTCAGCAACAGATTTATACCCACAATATCAGTAAGTGCCGTAGCAGGGACTCTGTACTTCCAGGTGTTAAGGTAAAGTAAACACATATCCTTGTTTGTTGCCACTACTCTGCATCCCATCAGTGTATAAAGCGGCCTGTTTCCTTACCCATAATCCCCTGCACACCAAGCCGGGTGATAAGCATAATTAGGCCTTACTTACACTGTATGGACAACTATTTAGTTGTTTCCAAGCATGATTTCACTAATTGCAGTATTATTGTCTGTATTTCTCTTTTCTTTCTACCCCTGCGCCCTCACACACTCTAATTCTGCAAACTATACAGAGAGGAACGATACCAGGCAGAGTGGTGCGACTGGGCCTGTGTTCCCTGCGGGCCCTTCTGAGCAAGTGCCAGACACGGATAACCTGATCTGGAGTGTACTTCTGGGCAAAGGCATTGGCTCAGATGAGCTGTTTGTCAACCTCTCGACCAATCAGTTGTTGGCCCAGGGAGAGGGACTGTACTCTTCAGAGAATGAGCCTTTGGAACTAGACTATACAAGTCTAGCACATGTCAACATCAATGCCAGCGATGGCTCTCTGCAGGAGCTCAGCATCGGTCGGCGTCGAAATGATACCGGGGACTTCCTGTTTCAAAACCGGACAGCTCTTCCAGGCCTCAAAGGTGGCACACGGACTAACCGGACCAGGTATGGTGACTAACTAAGAGCTAAACGATCTTCAGCTCCATCCTCACAGGTTTCTAAATAGCCTCTCCACCTACCCACTCCCTTTTCTTCCAAAAGAAATGTAAAAATGTAAGTGTAGCTATGGTCGATTTCCAATAACTATCCATCCATCTCCCAGTTGAAGCCAATCCCAGGCAACACAAGGATACAGACTGGGGTACACCCTGATTGGGATGCCAGTCCCTTGTAGGGAACATACACACACACATTCACACACTATGGGCAATGGACCGTAGGATGAATCCAGAATTCCTGAAGGAAACGCAGAGAACTTGGAAACTCTAAACACACTACAGGCACCATGTTCAATCCCCCAACCCTGGAGGTGTGAGACATCATGTCCATTATCTAAGAAGCCTATACCAACCGAGATGAAGATGCAAACTAAATTAAAGTTCAAATAAAAAAATTAAGAAAAGAAGAAATCTGAGCACACATTAGATATGGTTATTGACCCAAGAAAACGTCACAAAGAGCTGATGGCTAATTTGCATCACCACCCCAAGTGTTGTAGTAGCTCTGCACTTGAGCTGAGCATAAAGGGCGATAAAGTTTCTGTAGACGTTTATGTTTTGATTTTTTGTCTTTACAAATGTTTAATCTCATGGAAATACGTGAGAATGCGAGACACTCTTTTCTTCATCGTAACTTGGTTGCTGGTTAATGTTGTGCCCTTTAGCATGGTAACTGCTGAAAACTTTGGTCTAGTGATGACTTACTGACATAAGTTATTACATTAAATTTAATTCTTGAAATGACATAGATTCTGATAATCCTTATATAGTTTGTTTATGAACGGATTGAGAAATGGTGGTGGCATCTGCTCCAATGTATGGCTATATGGGCTTCTTAGCCATAGCTTGCTGGAGCGATGCTGCAGTTTGATGAAAGTTCTTAACCTGACCTGCTGTGTGAATGGATACAAAGTGTCTTTGAACAAAAGTCTAATCTAAACAATGAAATTTAAATCTGCATCATTAGCTACAACTGCCCATAAATAACTGTTTATTCTGTACCAGGGAGCATGCAGCCATCACAATATTAAAATGTTATATTTATAACAATTTAATATCACATGCAAAAAGTAATCCTACACAAGCCACAGCAACATCCATGGAATGCCGAAACACACACTTACAGTAATACTGATATGGAGACAAGACAGGAGGGAATGCATTCTAATGTGCGCTTAACCGTGTTGTTTAAGGTTAAAGTCTACAATGTCATCTGTCAGGGTAAACCACATATGGTAATAATTATGCACTTATTTCACTTCAGCCAGACCCAATGGTTAGCTGTGCAGTAACCTATAGATATACAAAGAAACACAAATGATGTTTGAGTTATGCAAGATGCCAATATATCAGTCCCAGGAACCCTGAAATGCAAATCATCAGGATGGTATTAAAAATGAAATACCGAATAAAGTATAGGGTTTTTAAGAGACACTTTTTATTAAGCTGTCTAGTTATTCTTGGAACAGATCTTTGGACCTTACCTCTAAAACATTGCAAAACTTACTAGTTTATCCCATATATTCCTAACTAATTTATTAGATTATTGAGGTTTTTCAGTTCAAATGTGCATGTACTTAACTCTTAAAACAAAACTTTTTTAAAACCAATCAAAAGCAGAATATTTGTTTTTCATGTTTTGTGTATCAGTAAAATTTACACCCAATCATAAAATGGGTATCATCCATTCATTCATTCTCTCGACCTTCCAGCCGTTTATCCCGTGCGGGGTAGCAGGGAGCCTGGAGCTTATCCCAGGCAGCATGGAACACGAGGAAAGGGACACCCTGGATGGGATTCCAGTACAGCACGAAAACACACTCGTACGCACACCCACACACTGCAGGCAATTTAGAAATATCAATTAGCTGAACTGCATGTCTCGTGTCTGCGGGGAAGAAGCGGGAGTACCTGCGTGAATCCCGTATTGGGACACCAAACGTTCTCCAGCCGCACAGTGAGGTTCTGCACAGTGAGGTTCCGCACAGTGAGGTTCTGCACAATGAGGTTCCGCACAGTGAGGTTCCGCACAGTGGCTCGCAATACTACTAACAAGAGTCAGTTCGTTAAAATTGCAGCAGTCTGAATCTGCAGTGTTTCCTTTTATTTGAAATGGGAACTGGAAAATGTGTGGTTGATATGTAAGTGCTAGGAAACCAAGGGGTCAGATAATCTTAAAGTAAAATAAAAAAGAGGCTTTGCGTAAAATGTAAGTAGATACGCGAAAGTGGGGATGGACCCGCTGCACATGGCAGTGGAGGCACACGGCGCTGCTTTTAAGCGGCTTGTTGAGAGACTGTGCAGGCTCCCGGGGAACCACCTCCTTCGAGCTGTGGGCCCCCAGAGCCAGTGCTCTGAGCCCTCTCTCAGATGTGCGCGGGCCGCAGGGAGGGGGGGGGCGCCTGGCCCGGCCACGCCGGCTTCGAATTCCTGCCACATTTATAATTCATGTTGGGGCTCCCCCTGCTGCTGACAGATATTGGCCTGCCAGCCCGGCTGCCAGGCCTCGTAAAACATGCCGCGCGGCGGTGAGCCCTCTTTTCCAGGCACGGGAGGGAAGGCCGCGGCACGCCCGCGGGAGGCTCCAGCGCGGCACGTTCGCCGTGACGTAGCTAGAACATTCCACTGGCCCCGCTGTCTCCTTTAGCTACAGAGGTGTCTAAGCAACTAGGTCGTGGATTGAAGCACAGGCCGGTGATGTCAGGGCCTCGTGCACGTGCGCTGGCGCGAGTCTGGGCGTGCAGTTGTGCTCCCCCGCCGCACTGAGTGAGCGCTGGAGGAAGTGTCGCCTCCGCTCGATTCTGGTGAGGAAACGGAGGATGAGGTTGGCGCTGCAGAAAACAGGTTCCTTCTCTTTCAGGAAGAGGCTTGAACAAGCAGATGTTGCCTGTCTGTTTGTAAGGTAGACATGCAGCACGGATGGGAGGCTTCTCTAGAAAACTGTATGGAGAGAACAGAGAGCGATGCGATGATGTGAAGATCAGTGAGGCTAAGAGACACTAAAGATCTCCTACTTAGGGATATTTTGTCATTTTGTTCTTGCTTGTTTTATTATTATTTAAATCGAGCAGAATGATTCTCACCATGTTACGTTATAGCTGGAAATCACAATGAGGGAACGACACGCCTCGGATGAGCACACGGGGAGTCGTGTCTCCAGATGCCAGTGTGACCTCATGGTCTCTCTGTTGACAGAAGTCACCAGAAGCCCCCGAGCAAGAACCTGAGGCTGAGCGCAGCAGATATGTACCGTTGGAAGCTGTCCTCACAGGAGCCCTGCAGCATGACCTGCTCCATAGGTACTGCTCTCCGCCCCTCGGGGGCCCGGCGGTGCGCCCGCTCACCTGCCCGCTCACCTGCCCGCTCCCCTGCCCGCTCACCTGCCCGCTCCCCTGCCCGCTCACCTGCCCGCTCACCCGCCCGCTCACCCGCCCGCCCCCCTGCCCGCTCACCCGCCCGCCCCCCCGCCCGCTCCCCTTCCCGCTCACCTGCCCGCCCCCCTGCCCCGC
>JAODKM010000039.1:31612137-31623132 GCA_026780845.1 Petrocephalus sullivani
CCCCCCCCCGCGCTCCACCGCCCCCTCCCCTGCCCGGTCACCCGCCCGCTCCCCCGCCCGCTCCCCTGCCCGCTCACCTGCCCGCTCCCCTGCCCGCTCACCAGCAGGCCAGGAGTAATAAGGCCAGATGCTGATCTGCTAATGGAGTTCAGACGTGCTCTTGTCTCGCCGGGGAGGAGATTTGCAGAAACAATCCAAGTCATATTCCAGAATTCCCCTGCTAAGGCATGTCATGATATATATTGTGTCTTCACATTTATAGAACGATGTTTATGTAATAATGGAGACGTGCCAGATCAGGCCCCAGGATGGCGAATATCAGCCCTGCTCTGTCTCATCATCTTCCTGGGCCAAATTAGTGCTGTAGCTGCTCTACCCCCATGGAAGCCTCTGAGAAATGGACAGAAGAAAGGTGCACTGCATAGGCAATGCCTCTGTCTCTTTCACGTCTGGCAGGTGTGGCCAAGTCCTTCGCCATGTGTGTCCGCTATGATGGCGCGGAGGTGGATGACACGTACTGTGATGCCCTGACCCGGCCCGAACCTGTTCACGACTTCTGTATCGGGAGAGAGTGTCAGCCCAGGTACAAAGGTCTAATAGAGCAGAGTCCATCCCTGACTCCTGTCGGCACCAGATAATTTAAGAATCAAAGACACAGTTTTAAGAAAGTTCTTTAATTTGTCACTAAAACATGACATTGACCAACAACAGAGCACAATTGGGCTTAGTGTTCTGGATCTCGCTGAACATCACGCGCTGAATGCGTACCGCATTCTGTTCATGGCACTGGGAATGTTAATATTTGATGATGTTTTAGTATCCTCCCCTATTATGACATCACGGTTACCCCGGCAACCAGACAAACACCTTTGCCCCTCCATTAGGTGGGAGGCGAGCAGCTGGAGCGAATGCTCTCGCACCTGTGGCGAGGGATTCCAGTTCCGGCTGGTTCGCTGTTGGAAGATGCTGTCGCCGGGGCTGGACAGCTCTGTGTACAGTGATCTCTGCACCCTGGCAGAGCTGGAGCGCCCCCCGGAGCGCCGGCCTTGTAAGAGTCCCACGTGTGGCCCCCAGTGGGAAGTGGCAGAGTGGTCTGAGGTGGGCTGCCTTCTGGATTTAAATTACTAGCCGAATGAACAGACATTTTAAATGCCCAAAATCCATCATGCTTATTCATGTTACTGAAAGCAGTACAATACTTAAAGGTCAAACTTATTTTCTGGTCGAGTCCGGAAGCTTACATAGTACAATAACAATTATTTTTTTATGTCCATCAATAAAGTAAGATGGACTGTTATAGGGCAGTGCCAAGACATATCCCCCCCCAGTGTGGGGAAAATATCAGGAGGAATTTAGCCCGATTGACTGGTTCTTGTTTTACCTGCCACTGCTTCCAGTGCCCAGCAAAGTGTGGCAGCACCAGTCAGGTGACGAGGGAAGTGCGCTGCTCGGATGAGAAGAAGACATGCGACACGTCCAGCCGCCCGCCGTCATCCAAGAACTGCACGGGCCCGCCGTGCGAGCGCCATTGGAGCGTCTCCGAGTGGGGGCCTGTGAGTGCTGGGCAGGAAGTGACATCACAGAAATGCACAATATCGGGGCAGAGAGAAACACTAGCACATTTTCTTTTTTACATTTTTCTTATGTATCTGACATTTTCGTGAAGTCACGTAATCAGACAATATACACATGTATAAGCAACACAGTCATCATCCGTTATTAGCCAGTAATATTACTAGGATGTTTTTTGCGAGTGAATATAAGAAACGTAACCTTTTTATTGGTAGCTTAGCTCTGTTGATTTCCTCTCGTGTCCCTGTTTGATGACCTCGCCATGCAGTGCTCCGGATCCTGCGGCCAGGGGACCATGGTCCGCTACGTATACTGCAAGACCCCGGACGGAAGGGTGGTGCCCGAGTCCCAGTGTGACCCCGAGAACAAGCCGCTGGCCATCCACCCCTGTGGAGAGAGGGAGTGCCCCCCACACTGGCTGGCACAAGACTGGGAGAGGGTAATTTAGCTGGGGGAGGGGGAAGGGGTGCAAGCAGAGATTGCTACTGAGAAAGAAATTTGCACGATAAACCACTCTACAAATGAGTGAAGTAATGTGACTGTAATGATAATTTACACAGGAGTGACGCTGCATGCATGTACATGCAAAAAAACAGAAATGAGCGATACATCAATAATTTATTCCATCTGACGTGATATTCCCTTGATTATAGACTTTACACTTGCTTAACATCAACTTGAAGTTGGGATTTTTGCTATAGGCTAGCGTTAGCAGTTTGGTTTGTCTCCCGCAGTGCAACACCGCGTGCGGACGCGGCCAGAAGCGGCGGCTCGTGTTCTGCGTGGGGGTGGCCGGGGGGAAGTTCCAGACCTACTCGGATGATGAGTGTGAGACAGACAAGCGCCCTCCAGATGAGAGCACCTGCTTCGAGAGGCCCTGCTTTAAGTGGTACACCACGCCGTGGTCTGAGGTGAGCCGCCGCGCCGGTGCAGAACTCCCCATAAGGAGGAGGAAGGGCGAAGACTGTCAGGGTCCCAGACACTAGGGGGAGCCCATGAGTTAGATTTGGAGACTTTGGTGCATTCTGGGAAATTCCAAGCCTTGCCTCTGCTTTTGCCACCCAAGTGCACCAAGACCTGCGGGGTGGGTGTGCGCATGAGGGATGTCAAGTGCTACCAGGGGCGGGAGCTCGTGCGAGGCTGCGACCCCCTGACCAAGCCGGTGGCCAAGCAGACATGTGCCCTGCAGCCCTGCCCAACGGCACCTCCAGGTAGAGTATGCTAGGATGGGGAGGGAGGCCGCTCACTCTGATTGGCTGACTGTCCATACAGTCATTTTTGATTGGGTGCCTGCATTCCTGCACAGATGAGAACTGCCAGGACCGGCCCACCACCAACTGCTCCCTGGCAATGAAGGTTAACCTGTGCAGCCACTGGTACTACAGCAAGGCCTGCTGCCACTCCTGCAGGGCCACGCAGTCCTCCTAGCCCCAGCTGGGTCATGCCGACCTTCCAAGATGCGCCCTGGGACAAAGAGCGCCCCCCCATTCAATGTCAAGGGGGCACAGGCACTGGACTATGGCAGGTTCTTCCCTCACCTAGAATGGAACACCTAAAATGTATAAAAACCAACCCCAAGACCTCTGTATCTGCAGTCCTCTTGTCCTGTGCTGTCTCTGAAATAGTCTATGAACATCAGTGTCCCTTAACTCTGGGGGTGACCAGAGTAGGACTTTCTTTTCCATCTGAGGCCCATCTAATTGGGAGCAGTACAGGTTCATGAACCCCCCACCTTTTGTGTTGGGTTGTTCCACCATTTCCAGCATCTTTCTGCCAGCCCATATTTCCCATAGCCGTCCCAGTCATGACCCCGGTGTTTCCTTGGGGGTCGTGTGCCTCTGAGTGGGGAGATCCATCAACGTCTTCCTCAGATACATGAGAGAACACTTTGACCTACTGAAGTCGAGTAGGGCTCAGACTCAAAAGCCAGCAGTGACTTTTATATTACAGATACACAGTTTTGACAACATTCTACCGCCGTGGAATGACACGTTAAATTATTGCTCAGTGGAGTATACTGCATGTTTATACATTATATTTATGGCTAGTATTGTTATTGAATGGGGTTTTACATGATGTCGAGGATATTGCATGACAGATGTGCAATACTGAAATGTTACCTCTGACTCGAGAAGTAAGAACTTGTACTGTATGTCCAAACCGAGGTCTGTTGCTGCTTTCCTGCAACCTGTCCACTTCTCTCCCTGCCTCCTCCCCGTTTAGCTACGTGAATATTATATCCACTTGGTGGCAGGATGCTTCACTGACCTGCTGTTTGGCCGTCTGATTGGATCTTCCTCTAGCTCTGTGTTGGCAGATGGCTAGTGTGAAAAAAAATGCTGGCACTAGACAATAGTGTACATTGAGGTCTGGCACTTGTGTGTGGGGGGGGGGGGGTAAGATTAATTTCAATAATAATAACTACGGATACCCCCCACCCCCCGGAAAAAGTAATGCCAGTACATATCTATGGCAATCATGCACAATAATAAAAGAATTCAATTAAAAAAAGAAAAAAAAGCAATAAACAAGGATTATGGAACGGTGCTTTCAGCATTTTGGCATGGCGTCCTGATGGTTAGATCATCGAGACGTCTAACCCAAGCTTTGTGTTAACGACAATAACAATTGAATTGAAATGAATTGAATTAACATCCAGGTGCTTTCATCATGGAAGTTGTGGCCAGGCTGCAGGAACCTTTACCTCATCCTATCTTAGAACCCTGCTTTCCATTGTAAAATGCTTTCCTCAGACTTTCAAAAAGCTATTTTATTATCAATCAAAATGCACAATGTATCCTTTTGTACTTCGCTATAAATACTGTAAAATCTCACATCATGTATCTGTCGCTGCCAGAAGACCGTATTTTCATATGCATGTTCTTGATAGCCTCGCACTTTCATTCAGTATTTTGATTGCAAGTGTTTTGTTTTTATTTAAAGATTTGTCACAGAATTTATGTTTCTAATTTTCAAGGAAAAGCTCAAAGCGACGATGACTGAGAGGCATAACACTGTGCTTAAGTGGTTTAATTAAATGTAATTGTTTAGTCCCGGGCAGACAGCTGTGTCAGAGCATGCCCTGTGAATCCCAGCTCGGCGGAAGGAGACGGCCTTCATTAGCCGCCTCTCGCTCAGCAGCCTCTCCTGCTTCCAGGCTCACACTTCCCCTGCCGCATGAGTACTGCCAGCAGAAATCACTTCACGGCACAACAGGCCGGCCGGCCCTCCTGCGGGCCCCAAGCAAAATCTGATTAGGCTAATTGTCTTTTGTCATTTTCCTTCCCATTCTGATTCCTTCCCAGACTGATCAGATAGGGGGCCCCCTGCTGGCTGCTCAGGTCCATTACGCAGAGGGCGGGCCGGCACAATAATAACAGCGACTGCAGACACACCAACATCCAGAATCAAAATTAAAAAAACAAGCTGCACAAATAAACAAACGATACCTGTGTGATCAGCAGAACAAAGGTGTGCGGATGGGCCAGAGTGTGCGTGTGGGACCAGATATACCCATCATGTGATAAAAGCCTGTTATTTTGACCTATTTTGATATCTTTTCGGTCCCTACAATGGGAAACTCAATTTTAGAAAAATCTGTGAATGTACTCAAAACACAAAAAATGCCAAAAGTCTAGTATTTTGTGCGGTTACTTGTGGTTAATGATATGGCTGGGTAGGCGTTAAGGTTGTCATTATTGGGATTAGGGTTATGCCCATAGATATCAATGATAAGTCCCCACAAAGCTATAGATACCTAATCTGTGTGTGTGTGTCTGTGTGTGTGTGTGAGAGAGAGAGAGAGAGAGAGAGAAAGTGAGAGAGAGAGAGTGAAAAGGAGCTCCTGTACTCTCTTAAGTTCCTTTGTCAATGTGAACCATGGTGATATTGTGTCACAGCTGAGCACAATGAAGGCTCGCTGAGTGTGGGACAGGTCAACACACACTTCCACCTCAACTCTGCCCCCGGCCAGTACAGCCGGCTGACCTCTGACCTATTTGGCGAGGAGACACAGTGAATGAAACTCTAAAATGAGGACCCCCAAGTTGGGGTCCACATCTGGAAAATTGAATCCAGACCACACAATCATCACCCCTCCCCCACCTTAACTTTGATGTGTTACTGATAGAACTTGAAATTTGTTCCTCAGGGGAAAAAAACTTGGGGACCCCTGTTCTAGAAGCCTGACACACAAGAATGACACCAATTTAAGTCAGAAAGAAATAGACACACATATCAAAGGGAATTCTAAAGTTACACTGGAGACCTTGTTTTTCAGGGTGTGGAGGCCACTGCTTGGCTGCCCCACCAGTGTCCATACCAGCCACTCTGGAAGGTCTCCCACAGGAGATATCACAGCCTGATATCTGACAATCTGACACAAATTAGCAAAAATAGCATCAGTAAGACTCTTAAAATGATCAAACTGCAATGTTTAATACCAAATAAGTAATATATTTTTATTGATTCAGTAGGGATGTGTAAAGATCTGTGTAATATACAGAACCTTTCAAAATTAATCAAGAACATAGAGTTCAGACAGCTTTTGTTTAGTCATATAAAGTTTTCTTTTTCCCCTAAAATCACAGCAGTAATGAATATGAGGATAATGCACACAATTAAAGTGGTTACATTTAGGTAAATAACTATGGTGTCTTACAGTAACACTGATATTTACAAATGCGCCCTTTTTGATAGTGTGGCTTTTTGAGCAGGATAAATGATTCGGGGTGCAATCTCGACTGCCTGAACATCATTTTTCATAGGGTGATTTTGACCATCTGTTCTGATTAGAAGGTTAGCAGAAGCAAATGTCAGCTGTTTTTTCTACGTACTTATCATTCATCCTGCACATCCAGCTGGGACATGATGCCACACCAAAAAGAGAGTTCTCAGAGGCAGCATCTGGCTAAAGAATGTCTGTGCACACAAAGTGCACTTGCACGCACACGAATGACTGCGGCCTCGTGGAATAGCTCAGGGCCGCCCAACTCCCGGCATGGAGGGCCAGAATCCAACACAGTTTGCAGACTGCCCTGTTCAAACATACCTATTAAACCCGGTAATTAGCTGATTAAGGTGTGTTGAGCAGGGAAATCTGCAAACTGTATTGGATTCTCCAGGACTGGAGTTGGGCATCCCCGGACTAGTTAGCTAATCCGAGTTTGACATGAACTTCTAAACAGTAAAATCTCGATTATCTGTCACTCAATTATCCGTCAGTCTCTGTTACTATCAGGGCCAAATAAACAACACCAGCACCACATCTGTTAATATTGGTTTTAATAGCGTTTTGTAACTTTTCACTTCTGTTATAATTAATTTACTATACATTGTTTTGGCTGATAAAGGCAGGGTTGCTAACTTTGGTCAGCTGGCTGGCGTGAGATTTTCAATTTGAGTCTGCACACACATTTATATGCGTGTAAGAGTTTTATTGCCTTGAAAATAGTCTGTAGGGTTTGCAAGCTACCCCAACACTTTTAATGTAGCAAATTTTAGGTTTATAATGGAATAATATAGATTTGTCTGCGTGAAGTTGGCAGCCCTGTAAAGATAAGCCTGTGGTTTTTGGGATTGTCAGAAAATCATTGAAATTATTAAACGTTTAGTAAAGTGCTTCAAGTTTTGCTTCAATTTATGGGGTATGAAGAACCACAGTGAGCAACATAAAGCGTGATGCAGACCAAACCTGCGCCGAGAATGGAAACCACTGACAGTCATGTTAAAAATCACGAAACAATAAAACATGACAAAAATTAGCAATTGGAAACTGTCATTTGACAATGGTTTGTGCAAAAACGAAGCCACCTAGAAACATATCGATTGCTTGTCGTTTCTTTTTGCTTGCTTCTGTATTGTAATTTTTTTTTGTCAATATTATATTTTGCTAATATAGTCTTGTTTTGTAAATAAACACAACTATTCACTAAACTAATCTAGGGTATATAACTTTTATCGTAGCTGTAATGTTTTCCATCCATTCTCTACGGCTTCGGTCCCAACCCTTGACGGATAATCGAGGTTTTACTGAACATCAAAATAACTGGCAGCAAATATTTTCTGGGATCAGGTGAAACACGCGTCGATACACATGTTCTCGGCCTTGTTCACACACAGTATCCACATGTACATGTCTTGCTCTTTGTTGACCAAAATATAGACCACTGTCGTAATGTCATGAAAACTAAAGTCGAAGCCACTACTTTAGGCTTGCAAATGATGATGACAGGGGGCCCCCTAGCGGTCATGAGGCCCTGAGTGGTCACTAAGTAATAAGTACTGCTCTGAGCCATGCCAACTATGACGAAACAGCATTTAAGCACAAGAGCTGAAGAACACTAGCTTTAGTATTACAGTGCTCATGCCGTGCAAAATTTCACCAGTCCAGGGTGAAACAACAATTGAAATTTTAAGTAAAAGTAAAAGCAATAATAGTAAAAATGGTTTACTGAAAAAAAATCAAGGATTCAGTCTTTAGAGAGCAGCTGCAGATTCTCCTGAGAACTTCACCAGAATCCATTTCCCAAGTTTCTCTGCCAACCTGTCCAACTCTCGACTATGAAAAATAAGGCAAATCAAATTTTGAGGTTAGCAAAGAATGGCATGTTCCTTCAGGTGTGCAACACGCTTCCACCCAGTTCCAGCCAAGAAAAACTGGGCAAGGTGTATGCAAATGGTCAGGCACCTAGTCCTACATTGCTAAGTGCAGGATGTTGAACCATCTCCAGTCCCATGATGCTTTGCAAACACATAATCACAAAGAAAGAAAGATCACAGTCCACTGAATCTAATGATGATAAAATGATCGTAGCACTGTGAGTGCATAAAAGACTTCAATATTAGGATTATTATTCACATCAACAGAAGTGTTTAACTATCCTCTATAACTGAATTTTATTAATTGAAAGTAAAAAAATACACAATTTAGCTAAGTGTAAAAAATACCATTTTTATTGTGCCTAAAATAGCTCTTAATTGATTTTAGGTTTTCTTAATGTAATTCATCAAAAGTAGAAGGTTTTTTCCCATTCCTTCTAAATGACGTTTACAGTTCCCGTTAGGGTTCGCCCACTTTTGCAGGTCATGGAGGGAGCGTGTGACCCAAGCATTACGCCCCACGCTTGGTGTTGGCGTTCTCACTTGGTCCCACTCCCACCAAAGGTCAGAGAACATTTTCAGATGACACGGTCCCACACATATGTGGCAACTCAGGATCATGCATAATCCTTCAGCCCTTCCATTTATAAACATGTTACAGACAGTATAAATATGTACATTACTAACAAACAATGCAAGACATTACCTCCGGTGTGCAGTGATTGTGCCCCAGGCAAACAGAATTATGTTCTACTGGTCAGCAGTGCATAACGCTGGATGCTGCACCATCAGCCAAAGGCCACTGAGAGTGCAGAAGTCGGGTATTTATGGACTCAGGAATAAGAAGGAGGGTTTTACACGTTTTTTTCTCACTTTTAATTCTTTGTCCATTTCCCCTGAGACTGTTAGCAGCACAGACTGAAAATCGGAGTTCAAACATCTGAAAAATCAGAGGAAATATTAGACTAGAAAAACAGATGAGAAGAGCAATGTCGCCCGAGTTTCATGAGGAACTCCTGATTGCTAGAGAAACACCAGCTAGCGACTGAGTGTAAGTGGGCCCCCTTACAGGAACATCTGTTTGACGTTCTTTTGCGTATATTCAGGGGGCAGGATGACATGAAAGGAGGTCTGAGTTTGGATGGGGGGGGCGCAGTGTGGAAAAAGCACTAGACGTCGGTGCTGACGCCGTGCCCATATGTAAGCATCTCCTTCATGGTCATGGAGCGGGTCAGATGCAGCTTGTCTGGGGCCATCCTGGGGCCCCAGCGTGGTGTGGTCCGACGACCAGCCCATTCGGCGCCGTTATATAGCACGTGTGGGTGTGGCATCAGGCAGGGCAGCTCATGGTGTGCACAGGATGGGCAGAAGGTGTGGGACCGCGCCAGCCTGGGGGGCTGCTCCAATGGGTAAACGCAAGGCCCGTTGGCCGTGCACGCCGTCGCGGCATCCAGCGGCAGGCGGGGGGTCATGCCGAAGATGGCCTCCGCGTGCACCTCCTCTTCCTCTGAGTCCGACTCTGAGTCTGACTCCAACTCCTCCCGCTTGCAGCAGTAGTACTGGTGATGGTGTCCGAGGAAGTGCATGCAAATGAGAAGAAGCAGTTAATTACAGTTTGGCTGCACTCTGCGGCGCTTGAGGGGTCAGTCTGCGGAGGCGCTGTTCCCTTAGTGCATCTACTGTTCCGTTAATGAGGGAAAAGCAGTTTTTTCCCCCGTTATTAACGTCCTTGTTATTCCGACGATTACCTAACCGGCATAGGATTACAAAACATTTAAGCAGGAGTCTTCAATCAAATCCACCCACTACAGAAACATTTCAGCAAAATGAGATCTGGGATTCTGTTTCGCAGCACTGCATTTCGAAGCGCCGAACTGGAAAATTTTCCAGGGTCTGCTTCCCAATCTGATAAAGCCGGGGCTCTTGGGTACATTTCCTCGGGGGGTTTGGTGCACCTTACCTGGAGCCGACAGTAGCAAAGGACAATGATGATGAAGAGCAAAATTACGGTAGCTAAAATTCCACCTGTGATGACCACTGTCCCAGCTGTCATTCGAAAGCCTCTCCATCAAACCCTGACGGACGGCAAGGAGCGAGCCGGGAGCAACGAGAAACAAGAGGAGAATTATATAATATCACATTTGTGCTGTTTCAAAACATTTACCCAAATTGTATTATACACACACGCACACACACAAAAATATAAGTATATATACAGCTCTGTTTATGGGTGTGCATCTGTGAATAATATATATATTTTCACAAATTGCAGCCTGGTTGTACCCTGCTTCTCACTGATGAAGGGCTTCTTCCTGGCTTTATGGAACTTCAGTCCTGCTTCTAGGAGCCTGATATGAACTGTCCTAGCAGTGCAGTGCACTTCACACCACTTAATGTTTCCCATTCCTTTTGAAGGTCAGTTGATGACATCCTCCGATTCATGAGGAAATGTCGGATAAGTAAATGGCCATCTCTGGCATTAGAAAGTCACTTCTTCCTTTTTAACGGGCTGGTTTTTGGTCAGTGCCAGGGTCCCCTGCACTGCTGTCATAGGAACTTTGAGTTGAGTAGCTGCTCAACATAGGCTTCTGCCAGCAGAGCCAGGATAAAACCAGGATTTAAAAATACATATTTTTTTAAATATAGAGTGGTCTCTTAATTTTTTCCAGAGCTGTATATACACAAAAAATAGTATGTAATGTGAAGGCATTGACATTGTACATATATATATGTATATGTATATATATGTGTGTGTGTGTGTGTGTGTGTGCGTGTTCTCACCATTTACAGAAAACAAAAAAATACAGGTAGTAAAAAGCATAG
>JAODKM010000039.1:31623232-31641255 GCA_026780845.1 Petrocephalus sullivani
TGTGTGTGTGTGTGTGTGTGTGTGCGTGTTCTCACCATTTACAGAAAACAAAAAAATACAGGTAGTAAAAAGCATAGGCTGAACGTCAATCCGGCGGTCAGAATCTGGATATCCCAATTACATTATTCCCATAAGTGTGGTGCTGTGATGAGCAGTGTTACTTTACTCATCAGTCAAAAAGACAGGCTTATTTATTGGCACCGAGGAACCCGCCGCAGGACTCAAAATAAGAAATCCTGTTCAGGGTGGTGGAATTAAATGAGGGCTGTAATAGTGTGGATGTGGAAGGGAGAACTATAAGTGTTAGTAATGGAAGTAGCTGTTGAGTAAGTGCAGGCTACACTATGTTTCCATCACTGGGACCACTTTTGTATACAGGCCCATCAAGCAACAAGTAACAGGAAGCTGCAGGTGATTATCCAGGAGCAGGCATAGAATACACAGAATTAACTGTAAACTGATTTTTTGAACATCAGCAAGCGCCACAACCCTTAGAGTTTCTCTAAACCGCCCACAAATTAACATTTAAGTATCTGTCAATGTTCTGTCAGACAGAAATGAAAGAACTAGACCACCAATAGAGAACAGTGTATATCGTTCTGAATTAATTGAGACTTTATGACTGAACAACCCATGTGAAGAAATGCTAAACATTCAAAAATGTGATGTTGTTTTTTGGGATTTATTGTACTCATTTTCTTAATTTTTTTAGGATGTAGCAAATTTGGTCTGCTTCCCCCCGGATTAGCTAGAAAGTCAGTCATGGCGTAGGGTCCCACACCTAAAAGATACATAACGACTTTGGCTTCAATTTACAAAGTATATCCAAAGATCACTGCAATAACTTCAAAGTATATCCAAAGATCACTGCAATAAATCCCAATAGCAAAGGGAAAACAATCCAGGTTCACAGAACTAACAAAGAAGTAACACTACAAGTGACCAACATATCAAACTCAAAGTGAGACTGAAACAGTACCTGCAGCTATAGGTGCAGTTACTAACCAGTGACTATGGAATTAGCTAATAAGTAGGTGAGCTGGAATGCACAAGTCTGAAGTTGCCTCAAGACTCCCTCTGGTGGCCAGGTCAAGGCATGACAATAGCCAGGATTGGTTAATGCAGGGGTGGGCAATCTTATCCGCAAAGGGCCGGTGTGTATGGAGGTTTTTGGAATAACCTTTAGGTCAGCTGTTCAAACCCAGGTGTGAGGACTCGCATTTGCCCTTTCTGGATAAGACTGCCCACCCCTGGGTTAATAGGACATGGATGCTGATCATTTTGACATAATGAGAAAAATGTGGAATGGCGTGGATGGACACAGGATTCCCTGAGCAGTTAATATGCCACCAAGGTGTGTTGGGCTCTGGTGAGACTAAACTTATGCTGCTTGCCTAAAAGATTATGTTCCAAGTTTATTTGGTAATTTAAATTCGATGACATGTATCTGCTGATAAGCTATTTATTCTGGGAGACTGTGTAAGATGACATTATGAATCCACATTCCTTTTCCATCACCTGATCATTAGTCTGATGTTTTTTACATGAGCATTCTGCTTCGAGATGGCTTTCCCAATACATACACTCCTCATGAGATACATACAGTATATCTTACAGTGTTTTTATTTTTGTAAAATTTTACTCCAGTTGATTTGCTCTGTTTGGTTATTTCAGAGCAGCGGTGTGATTATTTATGTAAGTCAGCTATAATACGTAAAAGTGTTGGAATTTAAGGGATAAACTGATGAACTGAGAAACAAAAGAGAAAATGTTCTTTAATCACACACACTCTCCAACAAAATTCTCCTAGATGGATGGGCAAAAAAGTCACATGTGAGTATCTGCCACATCAGTGGCACAGAAACCGCTCATCCTGTCCAGGGTCACAGGAGGCCCATGGGCACAAGGCAGGGAACAACCCAGGATGGGGGGGGTCACAGGGCATACATCTATGGGCGATTTATGGGTAACACCAATTAGCCTCAGCATGTTTTAGGACTGTGGGGGAAGCCAGAATGCCCGGGAGAAACCCCACAGAGAGAAAATGCACTCCACACGCATGGCACCCGGCCAGAGACTCAACCCCAGTCGCAGAGGTGTGAGGCAACAGTGCTAAGCTCTGCACCACCAAGCCGCCCCATGGACCGATATCCACGCAGTCTAACTGGTCAGCATGCAACAGTTTAAACTTGAGCCAAAAAGCAGGAGTAAGAAATCTTGCGATGACATTTTAGATGATGCCTGGGCGGTCCATCTGCTTTGATAAATGCGCGGGCGATCTCCCACGCCTTTTTTGTAGGAGATGGTAGGAGGCTGTAGGAGACCCAGAGACTGAAAAATAATGTGCTGTCACATGTTATGCTAAAGCTACTCTCCCCTGCTATTCTAGCAGATCGATGAGGCACGATTAAACTCTGCATACTGATTCAGCCTGGAAAGTGAGATGTTTAAACAAACAATGGTCACACAGTCTGAACTTGCTGAAAAAACCTGGACTGAGTCATACATAATGATTAAGCCCAGAAGCTGTAATCCATTACACATCAAGGCACGTAGAAAGTTACCTTTTCAATTCAAAAGATCCAAATCGACCGAGACGTAACTGGATAATGAGATACGGGTCGCTCCTGGTAAGCTCAGTATAATACTGCCTCTGGAACTCTGACATACAGTACACGTTCCCAGAACTTTGGGTTACCTCAAACTGTCAAACCACTCAGGGTGTGACTGTGAGCTTATCGTACCCCTGGCCTAGACCTCCCAGTCTCACATTCCTCGTCCATAAATTTCAATCATTAGGATTCCTAGCCAGTCACATGAGACCTCAGTTATAAAATACCTTGACGCTAACCACAGGATCACAAACATAGGTCAGCATCTTACAGCAAACTGATTGATGCTGTCTCACACTAAGACGCTTTATTTACTGCACCATTCACACAAATTATTTGTCGACGAGCTCTTCCGCATACCCCGCTTTGCTCTCCTTTGAGACAGACACGTGAGAGGGGAAACTGGATCAGAGGGTCTGCCATTAAGGGCCTTGCTCAAGGGCCTCTGAGCCACACCCTGACCCTCCAATAAACAGCCATGAGGCACTTGGAAATCGAACCAGCGCAGCAAGAATAGGAATCTTGCAAGAGACGTCGATACCAGCAGACCACCTAATTGTAGGCCTTCATACTCCTTTGAGTAACACTTTACTTGAGGGGGCAAGTAATGTAGTAGTACACTCTTACTTAATGCATTAATACATTAATGCATTAATGCATTAATTAGCCATTAATTAACCAGAAACAAAGTGTTACTTACATACTGATCCAATTTCCATTCATCATTAATCAATCATAACTGTTAATGTATTTCATGCAGTTACTGTATTTGTCCGTGATTTTTCTTTGAGTAGTAACTGAGTTACTAAGTTACTTGTGCCCCCTGAAGTATAGTGTTACCCTCCTTTTACTGTATATAAGCTCGGCACTCAGGCAGAAACAGTGTTGCACTGAATGAAAAGGTAATAGCAGGGGAAGGAGAAGCAGACTTTGTTTTCATGGCAGAGATGTTTTTTCCCTTATGGAACTGGAGGCATCATGAAATATGTCTAAAAAAGTAAAAGCATTAAACTGGGTGCAAACTGCAACAAGTCTGATTATATCAGATCATGCAGACAGTCAACCATTAACGATTTACATAATCCCAGTTTCTCCTGTGGGAGAGCTCACTGGAAAAAGAGGTGATAATTCTGGCCGCAGGGGCTCCACGTGTCCTGAAGTCTCTCGTGCTCAGCCGTCTGATTGGTCAGCTCTGGACAACAGGAAGGATCACTTTCATGTCCAGCTGCATGTGCTACAAAGCAAATGAGGATCTGAGCTGAACCTACTGAGCCTCTGTTGTTATTTGTCCAGTGGATGCCTGCAACCACGGCAAACCCGTAAGGATCAGAGTGACATGTTTTACCACTTATACAGCTGTGTATTTACCAAAACCGTCTGGATAAAACGTCTTGTTACCCTGTTATTTGGGAGTGAAACCCTTTCATTGCAAGCCCAGATATGTAACAGAACTACTGTGATTAGGTGGCAATGTCTGTCAAGCAGCATGTGTACTGTACAAAGCTACATTATGCAGAACATGTCAACTAGCAAACAATAGCACATTTCATGGTGCCCCAGAAGTGAGGAAGCTAGCCATTGCTAACTCGCTATCACCAGACAGTCTAATATTTAGTGTAATCCCCCTGAGACATTGTGAGTTTCTTGGACAGTTGAAAATCCAGTTACTAACTGTGATTTACTGCCATGTGGCCAAAGAAAATATAATAATTATTATTTTTTTAAAGTTGCCCTGTGTTAAAGTGCCCTGTGATTTTTTGTTGTTGTTTTAATTTGTGAAAAGGGGGAGAGTGAATCTGCAGAAAAGAATCCACATCTCCCAAAATGACTAAGCTGAAAATACAGCAGTGGGTCTGGCGGGTTTATAAGGGGAAGATGAGCGGAGAGGACAATGCAGAGATGCGTGAGTGAAAAAAGCAGGCCGGTAAGTTCCTGACATCTCTGCTACATGGTCCCTGGGTCCTGCAGCATGAATTATGTAACCTCTCAGTGAAAGTAAAAGCAATAAAAAAGGTTTTTTGCAAAAAAAAAAAAAATCCTGTTAAAACCGGTTAAGCCGGAAGCCATTGTTGCATGAGGGCTGAACTGCTTTTATTGTGACATTTCCTCTGCGTCGCCCTGCAGGAAAACCACTTAAGAGGAAATCTGAAGTCTTTATCCCTCTCAATATATATATATATATTTATAATTTTAGAGGTATGTCAAATGTGGCATTGGAACAGGTTTATCCACTATGTCTGCTGGCTGGTGAAGGCAAAACAGGATGAAACAGGACTGATCCGGTGTCGGTCCCCTCTGCACCCAGAGATACCTGATGCCTAAAGCTCTGTCTCATCACACGAGGCAGCCTCTGCACCCAGAGATACATGATGCCTAAAGCTCTGTCTCATCACACGAGGCAGCCTCTGCACCCAGAGATACCTGATGCCTAAAGCTCTGTCTCATCACATGAGGCAGCCTCTGCACCCAGAGATACCTGATGCCTAAAGCTCTGCCTCATCACACGAGGCAGCCTCTGCACCCAGAGATACCTGATGCCTAAAGCTCTCCCTCATCACACGAGGCAGTCTCTGCACCCAGAGATACCTGATGCCTAAAGCTCTGTCTCATCACACGGGGCAGCCTCTGCACCCAGAGATACCTGATGCCTAAAGCTCTGTCTCATCACACGAGGCAGCCTCTGCACCCACACTCGCACCCACCAGCAAATAGGCGGATACATCTCCTTGCCAACGAGTGAGTTACACTGACCCACAAATGGCTGTAGGAGGGCGAGTGGGCCTTGGGGATGCCTCCCAGAATGCCGGGGCCTCAGGCTCGCACTGGCATCCTGCTCTACTCCAAAAGTTCTGGGAACTGAGAGCCCAGAGGGTTCACTCTGGCCACTGAAGTGCTTAGACGCACATGGACTGCTATCAGATGAAGTGATCATTACTCACCCATTAATAAAATCGATATTATGGCATCTGGAAATGTTACCCTGCCATTCAGCTTCAATAATTTATTTAGATCTGTTTCCCAAGCCACAGCTATATCGAGCTATATCTGAGGGTTAAAGGTATGTAACATTCACAGATTCGCTTCAGTGCGTATAGCAAATAACACATAACTGTCTGTAAATTTCTCTAAACAAAAGTATATATAGAAAGGACACAAAATATGATTACAATCAACATCTGAAAGAGACACATTTGAATACCCTTGACACTTGTGGGGCTAAGCTGTATATACTAGTATGAGCAGTCTTGATGTAGGAGGGCAACAGGGCATATGGGATTATACATGTATTATGTCTTGGCTATCCTCCCATAAACCAGAGCCATTGCTGATATCAGAAAGAAACTATTGCTTTCCACTCAGTATTGGTTTGATCATTTATGCCATTACTGCACTGGCAAGGTTTTGTCTACAATATTAGTATTTCTCCCTTATTATTCATTATGCTGTTTTGTCTATATTATAGTCTTTTTTGATTTTTATCATTCTGTCTGTTGTCACATATGTTAAAATCGGTAGCTGGTACTGGGAATACATAATTAACTTAATTATCTAGAAGTTGTAATGCCTTAACTGCCTTGTAGGCATAATCAGAATGAATGCCAGGAAACATTAGAGATGACTCACTAATTTGTTGCCTGATCACTGTTACTGATATTTTAGCACAGGTGACTGCCTGTTATCCCAGTGAATGAATACAAATATCCATGAGATCATTTTAGTTATCCTCACATGTGCACTTGGCCCTGGGGGAACCACAGAGCACACAGCGATCAGAACCACAGAGCGCACAACGATCAGAACCACAGAGCGCACAGCGATGGTAATCAGCTGCTTCAGCCTTGTCCTCCTATCAAAGTGTCCTGAAAGGGGCCGATGTCAGAATTGCATGCCCCCCCACAGCAGGGAGAGAGTTCTGCGGCTGAGGGCCGGACATGATGTGAGCCAACAGATAAGTTGGAAAGAATGGGCAACTTCTGCAAGGGTGACAATGATAAACCTGTGTTATACCAAAGTACGGCATACCCCCATTCTAGCTGAAATTTCACCACGCTGTTTTTCTAAGATGTTACTTTACATCAGGTATTTCCAGTTTGAAACCTAAAATTTCTTCACTACTGAGCTCACCTGCCACTTCGTAAAATGAAATGCAGTGTCCCGTGAAACATCTGAGACTCATGTGATTAACACTGATGAATATAAGTACATTTCCAGGACATTACAGAATTAGAGAGAAATATCCATCCATCCGTCTTCTAAAAACAGCTTATCCATGTGGGTCGCAGGGGTCTGGAGCCTATCCCGGCAGGGAACAACACAGGATGGGGGGAGGGGGGGTGCCCATCACAGGTCACACTCACACACTAGTCACCCACACATGCAACCCATGGGCAATTTAGTAACTCCAATTAACCTCAGCATGTTTTTGGAATGTGGCCGGAAACCCCACGATGGTACAGGGACAACATACAAACTCCACACACATGGAACCTGGGCGGAGACTCGAACCCCAGTCCCAGAGGTGTGAGGCAACAGTGCTAACCACTGCACCACCATGCCGCCCCTAGAGAGAAATATGTAATCATATTTTCTGGACGATTATATTTCTTAACAGGATGTCTCCTGGCCCTATACGTCGATATTCTGAAACTGAGTACGGATGCATAGCGTTAGTGAAGCTTTAGATCAGCACCATGGACAGCAGGCTGGCCGCGCATTAAAGCCTGCGGACTGGACGCCACCGAACAGCCACAAGCAGCGCCGAGAGGGTCCCAAGGGACCCGCCATTCCCACCCCCAGCCCCGTAACGCGTTCCCTTCCATTAAGCGAAAAACAAACACGGGAAGGCTGCTCCTTTTAGAGCACACCCGAACTTCCAGGGCACACTTACCATTACCTTCGTGATGCAATCTCACGATTGCAGTTATCCCGAGTAAAGCACAGTCCAACGGACAGCGTCCTCAAGACCGATCAGACCCAACAGCAAAATCGGATCGTATTAGAAACGTTTTATCAAAAATAGAAAAAAAATTATAATAAAAGAGAGGAAAGAACGACTAGTTTTTGATTGCTATGGGTGCTGGATAGTTGCGGATTAAGACTAACAGGCAGGCAATGCATCTGTTGAGTCCGTGATTGCTAAAAAAAAAAAAAAAAAAAACAGGTACACTCACTGCTGAAGCACTGACCTTACCTTAATCAATATTTGAAGTATCCCAGTTCGTATCCGGTATAATCTTGGTTCAGAAGCACCGTCCTGGGCATTCTTATAATTCAAAGCAGTTGTAAATGGCCATTCCCTAAAAGCGGTGCCCACGGATTCAGCTGGCGAGGTAATAAAATTACCGATGTACACGGAATGCAGTTACTTTCCACTACGCTTTCGTATCTGATCACACCCACATTTGGATCCTTTTATGCTTAAAAAATATGTGCATGATCATAGGGATCGCTGTGGCTGTCGGTTTCATACGTCATTACAAGGCTTCTTAACTAGAACAAACTAACTTCTTAACTGGATACGCCCAAGTTAAAACGAGACATAAACCAAGGAGTTTTAATCTGTATTAGAGCCCCTCGTTCCATGACGTTATCCCCGTGTTGGCCTTTTCTTCAGTCTGGACTATAGTGCACAGCTTACTCAAGTGTTATACCAGTGCGTCATTTGCCGATTGGCTGTAGGGAGACGCTTTGCAATTTAAAATTCATATCCTCTTATTGTCTCTGCTCATCACTATCAGCATATAGCTGTCGTTATGGATGCAGAATTAAGGATCAATGACGATTACAAATCCTCAAATTCGCGCAAAATAAATAAACAACCATAGTTCTGAAGATGAGTTTTTTCTTTCTTGGTGCATACTGTACCATTTTATGTTGTTACAGTATTTTAAAAACAACCACTCGCTGTCAAACTTCCTCGGAAATGCGCATTATTTGTAAAGAGATGAGCGCGCGAGAGCCGTACGTTCTCCCGTAGCGAAGTGAAGCGCACTTTGCCGTGCAGCTTGTGTGAGTGTAGGTGATAAATCGCCTCGACAGTTCAGCTATTGCATGGTTTTTAGGGGAATATATTTAGGGAGAGTTTCCCGTGAATGGTGTAAGGCGCCTGGCCGAGCCATCGGGGCGGGCATTGTGTCGCTGTCCGTCCGGCAGAGATCCCGTCGGGATTGACGGCCGACAGCAAACTGGCGGATCAGCGTTTTATTTACACGCCGCCCGAAGGAGGATGTGGGTGACTGCCCAACGGCGTTTGTATCTATAAGAACATTGCCATTTTACAGCCGGTTCGGTGTCGTTACTTTGCAGATCAAAAAGGCAGGTATTTAATTAACACGCGAGAATGGTATAGACCCGACTGAGAAATTGTATTGTCGCGCAGCAGTGACCGCAAGACGTATAAGTGAGATAAACAACTGACTTTTTCAGTATTATTGAAAGTAAAGGCATGTTCCCATGAGAACGCGTCGTATTCTTGTGTAGCCTACATCACTGACACCTTGCCATTATACTATACCACTTCGTCTGCGCGACATTTTAAACATTCGTTTAAAAAATGAAGGCATATGGTATTCTGCTTATATAATATATTTGAAGACATGATGCATAATATACATTTTTCCCCAGGCGTGTGCGCTCATCTGTATGCCTGGGGACGGAAAGGTAGGTGCGCCACGATTTCACGAAACCACCATTCCCAGTTAGGGCTAACATGTGTCGCACATCGCCACTTTTTTGTTTGTACGATATAGATATTGCCTGAGACGAAACAGGCGTCTGCCGTGGCGGAGCGACAGGAATAAGACGTATAAAGTGGTGTAAAAGTGTAAGAATTAGGTGTTATAGCTATACATGCTGTGGTATGCAGGGCAGCTGTAGGGTACAATGCTTTGGTTGGATTCGGTTAAGTAAACCAGTATAAAACACGCGTTTAGTTAATAATTTCATGTTATTTGTCATGGTATATGTACTATCTTTAAAATAACTTGCGCTGATCTAACAGTTAATATCTGGTTAAAATGAGAAGGAAATTTAAATATCACAATACGGTGCCAAATTCAGTCCAAACTTTCTTCGGTATCACTTATACGGATCTGCATCTTCGCCGGTTTCGAAAGATAAATCCCCACAGCGGTATTAGGGCAAGCCACTTACGTTTAGCTTATTTCACAGATGCTAAAAACATGCTACGACCGAGGCAGGTTGGGGGAGGTGTGGGAACGGTGGGAATGGACGTGGTTTAAATTAATCATAATTGAATATTAATGCACAGTGTAGCCATAAGGACTTATTTATAGCATTTATGGACCCTACATACCATAAGCATAGTAGAAATGACCAAGGGACCCCCCCCGGTAATTAGCACAAGGAAGGTGAAAGGACTTGTGCCCCACCCATATGTTATTGCAGTGGTCCTTCTAGACCTTGTCTGTCCAGCATCTCTAACATAATATTTTGGGATTTGGTACCTGTTTACCTACGTAGTTTAATTAGCATTTACTAAGGCCGTTTTTCAATGGTCAATGTTGAATAAAGAGAAGATGCAGGTATCAACTTTTTACCTGTCATGTGGAGTTGGTATCCGTCTATTTTAACCCTGAATTTATGTTTTTCTACAGAAATACAGCCTATATTTACTTAAAATGACTTAGTATATGATGCGTATCCTATCCCTCTCACTAACAGTCCTACTCAGTTTTGTCATGGAGCACATATACATTCACCTTTCTTCACCGACAACGCCTCTCTCACCCACGAGCACTCGCACCTTTTCTAGCCATAGCATATACACCTCAAGCCCCCCCCCCCCCCCCCCCCAAAAAATAAAAAGTGTGGTCATGAAAAGAAGTGCCAGTGTAAGAGCAACCGCATTTTTAGGGTATTAATATTTAAACTCAGATATTAAGGGAGGCAGAGATTCCTTTATATTGTACAGGCAGGGCCCTAAAATATTAATTGGAGATGAAGCATCAGAAGACGAGGTAATTTTCCCCTTTTGCACAACGGCCTGTCCTCTACCAGGGCAGTCTGTACCCACTGGTGCTCCTCAGTTTGGGAGCGGTGCAGATAAGTCAGGCTTGGTCACGAGGATTACAGAGAGAGTACATTCTTGTATAGAATGCAATATGTAACAATACAGAAAGTAGCTGTCCAGTAATATCTGCAGAATTACACGCGACTGCACTCAGTCTGTCCAGAGGTGGGGCTGTTCCAGAGCGCCTACAGAGCACACCTAATCACGTAAAGAGGTCTGACTTAGCTCACCAGAAAGTTAAACTGCATTGTTCATCACTCACTCATTCTTTGTCCCTCCTCCTCACTCCTGCATTTCTGTGTCCCTCTCTGTCATTTCCTCCATGATCAGCTATGAATTATGGGATGCCACACCTAACATTGGCTTAGGAAGCAGATGTTACTCACAAAGACACATTGCATTGCAAGATTACATTGCAGTGTGTTTCTTGAGGAAGAACTTGCTAGCTTATCTGTTAGACGCAGGCCTGGGCTGCCGTAGGACTATTGGACGGCCGTTTCTGCAGCTGTGCCCAGTGCTGGCAGGGCCGGCATGGTCCAAATGGTCATCATTGTTTTGCTATTCTCTCAGAGCCTGTCAGGATTCTTTAGTTCCTCGCAACTCTGTTGTCATAGTGACCACGATTGTTTTTGTACATCAAACTTGCAATATATTCCAGATACGGAATAGTGTGTTCATCTTATATGGCATCCAGCATCAATGGCTTAATATTTTGAAATACAAAAGGTGTGTTTATTGGGGAGATTAATAAAACCAGATGAAATACTGGAGGGGCATGTCATGCCCCCCCCCCTGCACCGGTTCGTATGCCCCTAGCCAGAACAGAGGGGAAGGTGCACCTCTTTTCATTCTCTGCTTTTGGCTCACTGCTCCTACTCCTCTGTCAATCTAGGATAAAGAGGAATCTTCTATTGTCTGCATATTTTGCTTACATTCTCAGTGCATCAGTATAGAATTGATATGTCTCAATGCATCAACTGTCCAGCTGTTTAAAGAAGTATTCTGAGTAACATGGTTAACAGGATAAACTGAATATATTTTACTCACTGTTTACTGTATTTATTTCCTATGTATTCAAAGTTTATAGGGACTATCTATCTATCTATCTATCTATATCCTCTGGATAGTTAATTATTATTTATCTGTATTCATACAGAAATATATACATACACACATGCGCACACATTGTCTCTCTCAGACAATAATTCCTTGCCTTTATAACTCTTTCCTAATTGATATACTCACTACTGCTTAATCGCTGAGTAATTGAGGACTCAGTTGACAAGCTATAATTCTCACGATATATGTGTTTTGACAGTTTTTGTATGCATCAGCTAGCAGGGACTCCCCGGAGCTGGCCCTTCACCACCTCTAGCTTTATGTACGAAAGACATTCCTTTTCGTCCCCATAACCAAATTATTGAACATAAAAAACAAATTACCAAGTGGTCAAAGTCGTATCATGTAAAATTGTTCCAGGTAGCCATGCTCGTGATTTTCAACTTCAGCTATGAACAGAGGCTGAATCTTTAAGAAATCCACCCGTTAGTGACTTGCCTGGTTAACTTTAGAAATATAAAACTGCATATGTACTGTAGTACGGGGCCGGTGGGGTTGGAACTAAGAAATTCAGCCTCTCGAAAGTGTCCATGACAAACCTGTTTTGTTTATCAAGATCAGGGTTTTGAACCTCTAATAAGATGCTACACTGCATGTAGGTGACTGTGTCAGTGTGATCAGCAGCAGCAGAATCCAAGGGCATAGATCTGGGTATGAGCAGCTGGGACATGTTCCTACTAATACCATGGGAGTGCCACATGTGTCGAGGGGTGCAGGGGGTTCAGGTATAATTTGGTCACTACCTGTGCTGAATCCAAAGCTACACTCTTGGCAATCTCAATGGCTGATTGAACAAGATATTGGGCTGCTACACATTAAGACTTTATTATATTTATATTTATTATATTACTGCAAGTTTGCATCTGTGTTTGCTACGGTTACTTTCGCTAGCTAATAGGCTAATTCTGCAATCCAATTACACGCAATGATGTGCTATTTAACTTACTGACTTGCTGGGCATATTAAAACTTATAAACAACCAACAATTAGAGCACTCAAGTACTGTTTATAAAAGTACAATTCACTTAATGGCTAGCATATAAATGTAACCAATCAGTAGGTTTAATCATTTAAACTTGTGGAATGCATAGTTAGTATGGTTGGTATAGAAGGGTGCTACCAGCTCTACCATGCAAAACATCTGCCTTTGTTTGTCCCGATGCCAGCTTTTTGGTTTTGTAAATAGATTACCAGCTTGGATGGAATGTTTATGTCCATGGACAACCAGCGCAGGCTGCGGAAGAAGTCAGGGACTGCTTTACGTAAAACATTTTGATGCACTTTCTATCTATAGTGGAAGAAAAAGAAAAATATTTACACACATGATATATACCAGGACATACTTACACGTATGCACAGGTGTGTGTACACGAGGGTGCATGTGCGTGGGCAGGAAATTGCCTTCCTTATAATATATATATTTATATATATATATAACACAGATATTCTAAAGTCCAAAGCAAAATATAACTGTGTTACTTAGCAACCAGGGCTGTTAGTGCTGTGCCTCAGTGTCTGTTACTAATACGGCTGTGTTCTCCCTGAAAATGCCGTCTCACATGCTTCTACCGAGCTGTGCTGCGTAGATCCGACCCTCTGTTCCCAAAACCGCACCTATGCCGGCACCAGATAGCCCTGCTAGAGCTTAGAAATCTGGGAGATTATCCAGGCACCCTAAGCATTGCTCTGAATTCCACTCAGCTGAGCTTTAGTTCTGACAGCAAAGACAACAAGAAATAAGTAACAAGTCAAAACTCATACTTTACCAAAGTATCATGTTTCTTACACAGTTATTACAACCCTATAGTAAAATCCCATTTTTATATTTTCGCAGGTTTTATATTTATTATTTATCTAAGTTCTTTATTCTGCATTATTACTATAAATCTAAATCTACAATTCTTACATCCGATCTTACATGCGAGGCATGACAGCACCCAGCACCCAAAGCCTCCTACTTATCCGTAAATCACCTGTTAATTTCATTACATTTCTGTATCCATCACATCAGCTAATATTCACAAACCTTCCACTCTGGATTCCAGTCTCCAGACTGGTTAATTAAATCGCAAAATAAAAATAACTCCAAAAAGCACTCAAGAATGTACTCACTTTGAGAAATCTGCATGAATTTTAGGAAATTGTAATGCATGCTTATAGAAATGCAGCTAAAACGAGGTATGAGAACCAGTGAACCTCTCACGTCACCCTTGGACTGTAGCCTCTCTTATCTACTCCATATTTAGAAGCAAGTTTTGGAGAGCAACCACCCACAGCCGAGTTCAGACTCAGTCAATCACTTACAAATTTAGCAGCATTCTGTATAGCAGCTGGTATTGATGCACAATAATATCAACTATAGCAATATTCTGAAATACAATTATGGCACAAAAAAAACGGAACAGATAAACACATTAGTCACGGTATTAGTTGTATACATACAGGAAAACATTGGCATCTGAAGCCATGTGCCCTTCTGTCTGTCAGGTAAGAATGCAGTATTCCATTGGCATTTGTGCCAGCTCTGATCCCTCGGGATCCCTTCATCTGAAGAGAAAATGATTACCTGAAAAAGAGAGTTGATTATGAAAGTGTAAGCATTTGTGGTAATACTTTCTATGAAGCCCATATACATAAAGCCTAGAAAGTGTTCTTATAATTAGTTGTAACACATGGATAGAGTATTATAAACATGGCTATAAATATTTATAGCCATGTTTCTCATGCATTATGAGTGCTCAATGAAGGTCCCATCTATAATGCGCTTTAAACACCTTTCAAGATGCTTTGTGTTGTATTATGAAGGCATTTATGGTGCTTTATAGGCCACACCATCAAGAGCAGTCATAATGTATAATACACATGACTATGGTGTGTTATGCCTTTTTATGCATAGTTATAGCTGGATTTATAATACTTTATGAAGGCATTATAATGCAGTATGACAGTATGTGTAATGCAGTACATTGACTGCTTGCTAAGCCAGTGCTTACTGAGGTCATTTGCATCATAATAGACTTAGCCATAGTCAGGCCTTGGGGGAGCTCGCATCGGTCATTGGCAATTCAGTGTGTTACCATTTGGTCTCTATTTCATTCCAGATCCTGGTGGAATTAAAGCAATTTTTTTCTCACTTTTGATCAGTCCTGCTCATTCAAGTCCCACTCCCGAGGTTTAAGATGGCATCACTCTCTCAGCAGCCAATACATTTTATAAAAATAATTCGTAAAAAAAACAGCTTATAAGATGTAAGATGTTGGCATGTGATTATAATGGCTGATCAATCTACCTATAAGGTAATGAAACAGATACATTTATTTCAAAATAACTGATCTAGTCAGATATTTATAGCAAGGCATACTGTGTTAGCCAACTGATTAAAGTCTCCTACTGACAGTTGGAATGTTCTAACATGTGAAAGAGTTCTTGAAATTCAAGCAAGGATAGATAGTTGAAACATACAGATGGCCATTACTGGAGGCTGTATCCAGCCTCACATAGCTAATAGGCTGAGGTTTCCTAAAACAAACTGAAGTAAATGCCATCAATCATCAGACACCATTGATTTATCATTTGTTTCTGTTTCTTTACCCATTTTTGCTCCAAGGTACCGAAGCGGCTCTTTTATGTGACTTCCTCATGGGAGCAACCCACATTGGCACTAGAAAGGTTTGGTTTTTGAGTCATCCTTGCCAAATTCAGGTCCATCACCGAGGTAACCACTTTCTGCCCTGTCCTGCACCAGGGTCTTTTCAGTGTCTCCTGCCTAAAGATGGGTCAGTGTCAGGGGCACTGGACAAAGGAGACCTTTAGGTCTTTGCTTTGACCGTGCGGCCCTGTGTCATGTGGTATTCTGTGCTCCATGCCGCTGTCTGAACAATCCAGACCTGTAAGTGCTGCTATCACTGGCAGAGAGGCAGGTCCACTGGCTGCTTCTCCACGCAGAGGAAGCCACGCTCATTTTTATTCATGTCTTTCCCCATCTTTTTTCACTTGTGCCGAGCACATATCTGAGGGATGACTTGGCACATTGCTCCTGCTGGGCCTGTGGCCGTCCTTCTGCAGGGTACGTTCCACTCTCCGGCAGCCAGTGAGGCTGTACAGACCTCAGTCAAGAGGCTCCCTGGAGCCCTCACTAAATCTCAGCCTAGAACTTTGGTTTCCCTTTTCCTTTATTCACAAGATATGAGGCATGAAGGTTAGAACTGGGCATTCCTACAGATATGGCCGTCCTCACAGCTGAAACTATGGAGGAAGCAGAGAAGATTGCTGCCACATGTAGCTTTCAAGGAGAAGGAGCCTTTAGCTTGGCGGCAGATCCCATGAAGCCCTGGTATACTGGAGCATCTGTAGGAATATCTTAATAAGAGCACATGCCTCAGGCAGAAGAGATTGACATCCATGTGTGATGGAGGCGACTTGAATGAAAAGGCAAATCCGCTCTTATTAAGGTCATTCAGAAGTAGCTTAATTGCAGGAATATGAAACCCTCCTCGACACAAATCCACTAACCAGCAACATAAGTGGACGTGAGAATGAGCCAGGTGTCAAGGGAGAATGCACAGCAGGTGTCAGAGCACTCTAGAGCTCTCTGATCCATGTAACTATGCTGGCCTCTTCAGCATTCATTTGAGACTCTTGAAATGACCGCAACTAAAACCCACACAACCTTCTGCTGCAGCAAACTAATTTCACTCATAAACGGCCTATTCCCATGTGCCCACTCTCATAAAGTAACACGAAAAGCAGAATGGCTTATATATTTGTAATAACAGTAAAACCAACGAAGTAAAACTGCAGTATTACTCTCTGACGTATGTAAATGTGGAAGGACTTTAATTAGCTGAGCATATCTATGGTTGAAATGTTTTTGCTGAGAATATATTCTGAAATAATGAACTTGACCTTTCTAGCTAGTGGATAGTATGCAGATGTCTGCAAATTTGTTGTTATATCTAGATGAAATAGATTATGCCTTTTTTAGATTTAGCTCAGTAGGACACACAATTTTCAGTGGATACATGCATGCTATTTGCAGGAAGAGAAAGAGTCCAATGTATCCTTTCTGAAGGTACATCAGGGGAAGGACACAAATACCCCAGCAGATTTGTAGAAAAGTAGTTAATCCATCTCCAGCGTAATCATCAGGTAGATACACTGCATGGCCCAAAAACAGTCGCACAATTACATATTACATTGGACCAGCTTTAGATCTGATTATGGTGCACATTCGTCATGGCATTGTTTCCACATGCTTATGCAACATTTCAACATTTTTTTGCATCCAGATTTGCATGCATTTTTGCCAGGGTCTTTTATTGATGATAGGTGTGTTGAACCACTCTGTGAAGTCTTCTTCAGCACAAATCAAAGACTTTCACTGGGGTTAAGGTCAAGACTTTGCGGTGGGCAATTCATGGGTGAAAATAATTCCTCATGCTCCCGAACCACTCTTTCACAATTCGAGCCTGATGAATTTTGGCATTCCTGTCCTGGAATATGCCCATGCCTTTAGGGAAGATAAAATCCATTCAATGGGATAACCTGCCCATTCAGGCACCAAGCTGACTTTATTGCTGCGTAACGTTGCTGAGCTGTAATAATGATCCAATCATGGGCTCTTAAGTACTTGCTGATTGGCTCTTAAGTACTTGCAATACATACACATGTAAATGATGAGAAGTAAACACCTAGCCACACCTAAAATCTCAGCGAGGCACACACATGCCGGAACACACCCACATGCACACATACAAAAAAGAAATAAAAAATCCCGAAAGCAGGTTATAGTATTGGCCATGCCAAAAAATGTAGACTTGCGCGACTGGATCAGAAGGGAGAAACGGTAAAAGCGCTAGCTGCGTTATTTATGATGGCTCGAGGAATTAAGCTGCTGACCCAGGAGGAAGTGCTCCCAGTGCTCCTCCAGACGGCTTGCCATGCCAGACCCATTCACACCACATTCCTCCCCGACGGCACCCCTCCGCCACACCCCAGGACGGCACCCCTCCGCCACGCCCCCGGGACGGCACCCCTCCGCCACGCCCCGGGACAGCACCCCTCCGCTATGCCCCCCAGTACGGCACCCCTCCGCCATGCCCCCCGATGGCACCCCTCCGCCACGCCCCGGGACAACACCCCTCCGCCACGCCCCCCGGGAAGGCACCCCTCCGCCATGACCCCTGGGACAGCACCCCTCCGCCATTGCCCCCCAGGATGGCACCCCTCCGCCATGCCCCCCGGGACGACACCCCTCAGCC
>JAODKM010000039.1:31642212-31653272 GCA_026780845.1 Petrocephalus sullivani
GCCACGCCCCCCGGGACGACAACCCTCCGCCACGCCCCCCGGGCCGACACCCCTCCGCCAAGCCACCCGGGATGCCACCCCTCCGCCATGCCCCCCGGGACGGCACCCCTCCGCCACGCCCCGGGATGACAGCCAGCAGGCTCACCTGTTCCCTCACCCCTGGATCTCTCCTGGGATGGTAAGGCAGGAGCCCATAGATGAGCAAGAGGAGCACCCAGACTGAAAATTCAGAAAAGCCAAACCTGGGCCAGCTTGGAACCGCATGCTGCAACTCCATGGCAGGCCTGAAGAGCTGCCAGATTTAGTTTAACCTGCTTCTACTGAAGTCACGTCCCTGTCTTTCTGGACCCCAATCTATATCCTTACTGTCCTTCCACCATTTAGACTCCCAGCCCTTGGCAAGATCTCCAGGGCTTGAATGTGCCGGTACACTTTGGGCTGACTGACAAAACACCTTTTCTGTCATACTCCCCGAGGTGATACCTAAAAGCGCTCCGAAGTTTCTCAGATAGAAAAAGACGAGGCTGAAGACTAAAAATGGCATATGTGAACTGTCAATCAACACAGCTGCATGTGTCCGCCTGTCCCCACCAATTAACGTACATGGAGAATTAAGCTCAAACACAAAGATCACAAAGTCAGAAAAATCTAAACAATGCAAACGGATGTGTATCGAGGGTTAGGCTCCACTACGTAATGAAGCCAGTGAACTAAAACTTGTAGGTACTTAATTCTGTGGACAGAGACAGCAGTGATACTGTAATTTCCCTTATCTCCTACACATACTTAATATTCTGACCACAGGTCTGGTTCCGTGATCATCACACTTTTTTTTATGTTTTATTTTTCCAGTTTACAGGGCTTTTTTAAGCAAAGTGACTTACACTAACGGTGCCATTGCTGCTCACAGCACTTCATGTGACAGCCGAGGTAGCAAGCTCTATCGCTGGCACCCAAGTAACCCCTCCCCACTCCTCCACCAACCTTCATCACCCAATTTTACTTTGTCATTTATGTACCCTGTAATGGGCTGGTGCCCCACCCACGGTGTATCCCAGCCTTCTGTCCTGGGATAGGCTCCCTGATGGAGCACTGACTAGGACAAGCAGCTGGGTGACGCATGGTATTTCATGTAAACAATGGATAATAAGTAATATACATCAATAGAGCCTTTCTTGCAGTTTGAAACATCGTCCTTTTAGTCGTGAATCCTGGTCATTTTCTTATCTGTCTTTCACATGAGTACATTCCGGTACCCAGAGACATGCAGAAACACACATCCTTAGTAAATATGGCTATTTCCCGAGTCTCAGTGCCCACCCCATTGCTGGAGGTCCATGGTTGCGGTTAGAAGAGGTCAGAAACACCATCTGCACAAGTTCGATCTCTAAGAAATACCAAGATGGAGTTCTTTGAGAGTTCAAAAACTCTTAGAGCATCAACATCACAGAATGGTGGGTCAAGAATAAGTTTCCACAATTCCCGTGCTGGAGGGCCAGAATCTAACGCAGTTTGCAGATTTCCCTATGCGGGCCCTCCAGGACTGGAGTTGGGGAAGCCTCTTCTTGACCCACCATTCTTTGAAGGATTTGAGGAACCCTGGTGAGGAACATAATACTTGAGGAATGTGCATTTCTTAACTGAGCTCAATGTTACCACCCCAAAATTTCCTGAGTAAGTTAGTTGCTGCGGACATGCTATGAATTCTGCCCTCAACACCTTCACTGCAAGCCCAGGGCCTTTGCGTGTACGTGGCACATACTCTGCGGCACACATACTCGCATGATGGTCAAACCTTCACGTGCGGCCCTGAGAGGAGAGCCAGGATTTTATGCTGCATCAGTCTCTCATTTACCTTGATTTAATGCTGTGACTGATAATCGGTGGCTGTCTGGGAGGAGACTTTTAAAATAGTTCAGCTAGAATGGATATTTTGCCCTTATTCCTCGGAGCTGGAAAGAGATTAATGCAAACACACTCCAATAAAAACAGCAATGTTAAGCATCGATTGCATCGTACATTAAAAAAACATCTCTGCCCTGTAACCTCTGCCATAGCACAGAAGAGGTCATATCCCCCTCAGAGCATGCAAAGTTCTCCAGCTTCATATGATCATAACTCATTAACTTGCATAAAAGCTATTTTTATTTACACAAATGTAATACATTGCCATTAGCACATTTAAAAAAAATGCAAGGACAGAACTGCAGTAAAACAAGGGCAGGAAGGAAAGGGACACATGGGGTGAAGTGGAAGAGAGGAGAGGAGAGGCCTGTTGGGACAGGAAAGCAGAAGGGAGAAAGCGAGCAAACGCATATTCCACGAAAGACAGAGGGGCGCGCCTTTCAAAACCCTGACACGGGCTGCACTCGACACTGAAAAGCGTGAGCTCACATTGCTCAGTGGAAATATATGCATTTAAATGTCCAGTCCCATTGCATTCCAAGAATATGGGTCAAGACGTGAACATGGACCAGACTTTTGTGATTCGCCGATGGCGAGCGAAGCCATGGAATGCAATGAAAGAGGCCTAAAAGCAAGTCTGGAGAAATCTGCTGGGGAGCAATATGTCACAGAACTCGCTGTCTGTGTCATTTATGAGAAGATAGATAAACAGACAGACAGATAGATCTATCTATCTTGCTCTGGTTTTCTGCTGCAGTCCAACAAGACTGTAAACTGGCCATAGTGTGTGTCTGTGCTCTGTATCTGACTTCACTGACTGGCACTCCGTCCAGGGTTAGGGTTAGGGTTAGGGTTAAGGTTAGGGATGTGCCCTTTGCTGGCTGGGATGGCCTCCCTATGACCCTGTGCTTGATAAATGGTTGAAAGTGATATGCAAGCGAGATGGATGGATCTTCCTACACAGACATAATTTCCTTCATTATTTACAGTGTGTGCTGAGCACATGGGACGTGACTCTGAACCCATATGACTCACCGGTGTCACTGAAGGGGAAGGATCTGACGGAGTGAGACCTTTGCCATTATTCCACATGAGGGAGAATTACTGGTCTTTCCTATTGCGAAGGAGATCAAACTGTGCAGGGGGAATTCTGAAAAATGTATTCATGATTAAGTGCCACAGAAGCCCACATCTCAGCGGCCACACCCAGGTATCCGAGCAGGCCCAGTTCCCAGGCTCGCCGGCCTTGTCCTGACTCAGAGACAGCAGCCCCCCTCCTCCGCCTCTGCCCGGGATCCCACCCACTCTCCTAGCAACGACGTCCAGCAGATACGCGTTTGGAGATGCCTGGGAGTAAATCACATGAGCCGGGGGTAAACAGCACGGGGCCATTTGTTCGGCAAGGCAGCTGCGCGTGACAGGTTCCTGGGGGGAGTGCTACACAGTCACTCTACCCAGCGGAGCAGCTTCTCTCGGGGGAGCAGCTCCTCTTTCAGGGAAATGGGGGGTGTCTGTTACAGATTACATGCACCCTGGAAGTTCAGACAGGACAGCCGCCCCTCTTTCACCACTGATGCGTCTAAGAAGGTGAGGCCCTTTCGCAGATGGTTGGGGGTGCATCTGTTACTTTAAGGTTCTGGAAATGTAAGCAGGTAAGAGGTATGGGTAGCTTGTCTTTGTATTTGCTATGCATCCAGCCAAACCAGCTTAATCAGTGACACGATGATATAGATATAATGTCCCCAGGGCAGAGTGTCTCCTCCCAGCAAGGCGGACGTTTCATGCATCAAGGCGCTCATTAAATCATCTGGGGCATCAGTCAGCTGGAAGCAGCTCTACAGAAGCTCTACACCTACAGTGGGGCTCTGGGCAAGGCCTATCCGGGACCAAAGCAGCCACAGCAAAATGTCCCATCTGGGGAAAGAGTCTTTCCTGGCTGAGTCCAAGTCCCAGATGACAGGATAGATGGTTTCAAGAACGACAACATGAACCTAAAAACGAAGGTCATGCATAAGCCAGCAAACACACAGACACGTATACAGATGTGCAGGTACAGTCTGTAGATAAACGCACACAGTACGCACAGGATCCTATGCTAACATCATATCGATAATAATTGTGCCACGTGGATTATACTGATTTTTCGTGCAGAAAGAGCAGCATGGTAGATAGCTGATGCTTTATTATGTATTCCAGTTTAATATCTGCCATGTTTAATTAAATGAAATCTTAACTCCCAGTTCCCCCATGGACTCTCTGATCCTACCTCCTCAAATATGCACATTGCATTGGATAAAACCACCTGCCACGTAAATAAAATGTAGATGTAGTTTAAGGGTCGATGGTGAAATCACTCTGCTGACTGTAGGATCTGAAGCTTCCGATCACAGGCACAGCACACCTGCCCTGCTGAAGCACATCCCCCGCACCCATCTTTGTTTAAAAACAAATATACACTGTAGAATCAACCCCAGACAAGAATCCTCCGACTCTTCTGCCTTGCAGAGGTGCATCAGAGCTCCTACTTTGGTCATGCTGTATCAGGCCTCTGGTTTATCTCACCGCCGGACCGGGCCGCTCCGGGTGATTCTCGACACCGCTCCTAATTAGGAAGCAAGCCGCTCCATCAAGCCTGACAGCTTTTCTCGGGTAGCGCTGGGCTCTGCGGACATCAGGGGCACACACAGGTTCTGATAAAAAGAGGAGTAACAGCAAACATCTGTCATGGGGTCAAGTAAATGAACGGCAGGGAAGGAGGCAGCATGGCGTGACATTCAGACTGCTGCAGTTTGCAAGGATTTTTTTTTTTTATCAAGCAGAATATAATATTAGCCACATAGAACATCGATACTGCAAAGATCTCTGTCACTGCAGTTCAGAACATGACAGGCTTGAATGTAAAGCCTCTACTGACATTAATAAAGATTAATGTCAGTAGAGCTGCGTGTCAGATGAGCAGTGTTTTCTTGCTTGTCTCCATATTGTTTCGTGCAGTTGCTTCACTCGCACGGAACACTCCTGCACTGGTCTCTTGAGATGCGATGTCTTGCTGCCTTCTGCTGGCCGGCAGTGGCACTGCAGCAGCGAAAACCGGGTTGGGTCAATGGCTGCGAAGGATGTCAGTATGCCTGTGCATTAGGATTCAGTTGGGTGCAAGCTTTAGCTGTTTTAAATAAGCTCTTGAGTGCATGGGGAAAATATTTGCTTTTGTATCAGGTCTGAAAAGGTGCCAGAATTACAGTCTCCCCTGTCAAAGTCTCCACCTGACATGAGTTTATCCTCTTTAAACAAAGCCTGCACTAACCCAGAACAAATCCAAGAACAAGACCCTTTAGGAACATGACCTAACAACCTTTAGTTGTTAATTAGTCAATGCCCCAGCTCTTTATGGATAATCACATTCAGATGGTATTGTCATACATTTCCATTGACCAAAAACGCATCAATGAACCTCAGGTGGATGTACTAAGGAGCAACTTTTAAATCCATCCATCCATGTTGGGGGCAGGGGGGGGGGGCTGTTCTGGAGCCGATCCCAGAGGCCGAAGGTGTAAGGCAGGGAATAACCCAGGCAATTTGGTAACTCTAGTTCATCTCAGCATGTTTTTGTCAGTGGGGGGAAACCAGAGAAAATCCCACAACAACATGGGGGGAACATGGAACCCTGCCTGAGACCCCGGTCCCAGAGGTGTGAGGCAACAGTGCTAACCACTAACATTTTAACCTGTCTCATATACTATAATTTATTCCACAATTCCATGAGTTTGAATCCAAACTAAAGATCATTTTCTCCATTAGTACTTCTCAGACCATATAAACAAAGCAGGAAATTCAAGCATTAAAGCTGAGAAAGGTTTCCTCTGCACTCATACTCATACATTCTTGATACCTCGCGCACATTATGTGATATCGTACTTTTAACCAATTATGTTAACAAATACGATGCATTAACAAATCAGAGAAGAGAATCCCTACATGCGCACTCGTATCCACCAGGCCCAGGACCTGCACCTATGAGATAGATGTTTATGGATGCAAAAGACCTTGCTGACTGGTACAAAGAGGGCTCTTAGGCTTCTTTGTCATACGTAGACGGCAAGACTCAAGGTTAAAGAACTGTAAAGTAGGATAAGACGCCTACAGTGCTGAGAAAAGGTTCACACTCATTTATCTAACCCATGGCCTCATTACACCTAACCCACTGCTTCACTATAACAAATAAATGAATGAGAAAATTAAGTGTAGTTTAGCACAAAGTATAAGTCAGATCATGACGAATAATGATTAATGACAATCACAAAGTCAGATCAGTAATGTGTCCCCAAATCATAAATGGTTATTCATACAGATTATCAATGTAAAATTCAGAAGTCCGCTAGTAGGAAAAGCTATGCTCGGGGTTTGGACCTGCTTGGTGTATGGCTACTATGTGTAGCTTGTGCAAAATTGCCTGGGTTCTGTCTCTTGGCTCCTGTCCCCTATTTGGCTCCAGCTGATTCCCATTCCTTGATTGGAACCCTTGTTCCCACCTCCGTACGTCTTCCCATCCCCTGTAATCCCCGACACTTGAGCCTTCTCGTTCTAGAGCTGTCCGACCAGGCAGCAGCCTGAGATCCCCTCATTTGCCAGTTTGCTGTGGTGTCTCTCCCCAGCAGGATGAGGGAGATGATCACGCAGAAGTTACAGTATTTACATGGCATAGGCTAGTTTAGAGCAATACCTGCTTTGTCTGCACTCACTGTCAAATATTTGAGTAAATAGTCGCATAAAGTTGCATAAAATTCCCTGAATCCGGGGCTTTTGTTGCTGCAGTAAGGGATTCCGTTACACAGAGTACTCTACTGTAGGAGTGCAGTTTGCTTGAGGGAATTGCACTGGACTGGCAATAATGAAGGCTGATCCCCCAAATAGGGGCACCATACTGCAACAATACAGATGGCTGAACCGGAGAGGTTTGTGGGATTTCATGGTTTTAGCGAGATTGTGCTGTTTAGGCTTAGAATCCTAACAGCAATACCAATACAATACCAAACTGAAATATCAATAAAAATAGATGAAATAGATGGTTATTTTAGTTAAGAAATTAAGATTCTGTGCCTTTAGATAAGTTAATTGATGATTTGTACTAAATAAAGAAAATTTATTTAGGATTATTTAATTTTAGCACTATGTTATTCTTATACATTGTGTACTTATACTGAACAAATTTATTGCAAGGGAAGGAATGAAAATTCCCATAATGTCAGATGAAGGATTAGACCCCTGGCGATAATCCACTATAAATCAGCAGAAATGGTCACGTTTCGACATGAAGTATGATGGATGCTGTGCGTGACTCAGTCCACTCACTAATCTAATCATGATTTTTTTCGGGATCCTTGCGGTCAGATGTGTAGGCAGTAGACTTCATATATCTCGTTTGCCTGATTGTCTGTGCATCACAAGCCTTCCTTGGAGATTGAATAACAGCCCGGAGAACATAAAGATTGATTAGACATTTACTTCTGACACACTTCCATAGATAAATATGCAATTTGCACACCACCTGATAATTTAATCAGACGAGAGATACAAAGTCCAAGAAGATACCTCCAAATCTAGGGCCATAGGTACTGACCAGTTCGTCAGTATCGTCCAGTTCATGCAAGACGGAGGAGACTCTCCTTGCTGCATAGGTTTAAACATCTTGTGGTGTCTTTTACAAATTGTACAAAAACAAAGCATGTCATTAGCCCACATATATACCTTACAGTAAACCGACTTGCCAAACACACTTTCACATTCAGCCCTCTGGGTCATAAACAGACTCTCACTGTCAGAGAAAGAACACATACTTGTCCAGGTGCTGTTAACTCAGCAGCATGCTGTCAGTGTGCTAATGAAAGCACTCGTTGACGTGATGTACGGTCATCTCCCATTCCAATCATCCATCCATTTTCTAACAGCATATTCTAGTAAGGGTCATAGGCGGGGAGCTTGGAGCCCCTCTCCCTGCCCATTGCTGGGCACATACACGCACAAAATAATAGTCTCTGGGCGATTTATCCATTTCTTCCTCATCACCTTCAAATCACGTGCTTCTAAAACCTACATCAAACCAAGCGCAATTTGTTACTGGCAAAGTGTGATTTATAATATGACAGGCTCTGTGCTGCCGGACAGGATTCACGGTGCTATTTATGCAAAGTAAAGCAAGAGAGAATCCTGTGATAACACACTGCATTCATCATTTTTTGACTTAATAGAAAGCTATCCAATATAGAAAAACTTCACAAGTGGGGATGTACACTATGTTTTGCTGCAGTCATGCACCTGATGTGGAGTCTTCGAAATCTGTTCCAATCTGTGTGTACAATGCTGACAGGAAGCAGTGGGCTTATAATAATCCATATCTGATGGCCAAAGATCATTTATAGATGGCATGATTTTAAAGTAAAGGCTTAGCCTAAACAGGGTTGCAGTGAACCTATCTTAGGAAGCACAGGGCACAATGCACGGCACCCCTTGCATGCAACATACTACAGGTACAGGAGGAGCTGTTTGACTTAAAACATGTGTCTGACTAATTTAGAATATCATGCTATCTACTGAGCCAACATTTAAGAACATTCCATTTAAGAGGACTAGAGTTCACTCCCAGCCATTAGGAACCCCCACACGCACAGAATAGCCCCGTCGGTTCATACAGAGTCCTTCCTAAGGCATTCCTCCGTGAGCAGTGAAATTAAACACGATTGAGTACCATTGTCATGACTGCATGTTTTTCCTCTGCATTCCACACAGCATGTCGACTACCCTGTCCTTCCTGTCTCACTGTCATCCTGCACTGTAATACCTGTGAAGTACCCATTTTAGCTTCATAACAGCAGTTTCTTTCATTGCCCTTGAACCTGGCATTATTGTTCATAGGCCCAGTTTATTAAAGACCACACTGTCAGCAAAAAAAAACCTAAGGGTCAAATCCTAGAATTGCCCCTGGACCCTACTACTGCCATTAAGATGGATCACCATGGATACGGGTTGTTTGTGTATTGTGTGTGTTGTGTATGTTGCATCTTCTTAATGCTCCACTAGTTTTTAATAGTTTTTTTGTAATTTTTGCAATCTATTTAGGTTGTTGGTCTAGGAGGAATGGTATTTCATCCTTGATTGTACAAAAGTGTATGATAAGATGACAATAAAGAATTCTAATCTAATCTGAGAGAGGTGTTAAGGAGCTTATATAAGTGTTGTATTTTGTCCAAGAGTAAATAGTTGCTGTAAGTACAGTTCTTGTACATAGGAACCCTATGTTACTGTACTAGAGCATATGTCCTTTCCACTGGGTTCTGAAGGACATTCCTAAGCTCTGACAATTCTCGTGGTTTTAAAGACAGGTTTAAGGTAGCTATAACACACAGCCACGAACTACTGACTGCCACAAGTAGAGGACAAACACAACCATAAACACTATAAACGCAGCTAAAACAACATTCCTGGCCACATTCAGGGTGGCTAATTGGACAGGTTGGTGATGTTACAGGTTTTTTTCATCTCGATAAATTAAAAGGGTGAATTGTCACTCTGGGAGGACCTGGTTGATCTGTATTTTATGTATTTAATATCTTGTACAAGCTTTTGGTTTATTGCAACATTTAAACGATGGGGATAATTGACCTCTTGGCACTTCTTGGCTTGGCACCATTGCAATATGGGAAAATTACCAACTGCTTCCCATTAAAAGTCCCACCATCTCTTGGTTTTCCATGTTGCGGTGCGGCATGATGGGATGGACGATCCATGGTGCGACTTGGTACCGACAAGGGTTTTTTTTTGAGAATGGCCTACCAAACAAGGACAAAAGGGACAACGAGGGGTCAAAACAAAGGCAAGATGGTAAAACATAAATGAACAAGAGTCAAAAATAAATGCAAGGGAAAAAAACCTATGCCAAACAGGTTCAGGAAACACAGGTTCAGGAACATGCAGGAACAAACACAATAACCGACTGAGAAATACAGGAAGACCAGATACATGACACATATATACAAAGGCAACAAGGCTTAGACAAGGAATGGGTGCAGGCCATTGATAATGAACTAATCAATGGGAACTAGGAGGGACATTCAAAAAGCTTCAGCACTTGTATATTTTCGTTGGAAACGGTGAAAGGAGGAGGCACAGTAACTGGTTGTGTCTGAGCGTGTCCTGTCACTAGTTCTGTCTGGCAAGCCAGCTGCCCTTGCAGGTTAGCATAAGAATTGTCACCCTCTGGTGAAGATGGCAGCGAAACATAAATTGCACCAAAGAGGAACAGCGCTCTGTCGTATGCTTTTTGTGGACAGAAGGTGTGCCAGGAGCGCAGATCCATCTCTGCATGTGTGCTCAGTATGGGGGTAAAGTTTTCTCTCATAGAGTCGTCTGTGAGTGGATGGTAACGTCCAAGATTGGCCGTACTGGTGTGATGGATGCAGAGCGCTCTGGACGTCCAGCCGCAGCCACGACCGCGGGGAATGATGATGGTGTGGAAGCGGCGGTGCATCAGTGGCGACACACTCAACCGAAAACAGCTGATGGCGTTAGAAAGTTCGTACGACGCTGGTAAAGAAGGTGACTATGTAGAAAAGTGATGTAATTGGTTTTTACATGTTTCGAAATAAATTGTTTTTTAAAAAGCGTGGTCCCTCGTATGAGTAACAAGAAACAGGGGAGGGCAATCAGTAATCACGATGGACTCAAACACCAGGGACGAGATGACCAGGGACACCTGCTGGCCAGACACCACCACTGGCTGACACCACAACGAGTACAAACTACCAGCTTATATCTAACCAGCTTATATGGTGTTCTTTTTAACACAGTTTCCAATCACATGAAAGCACAATATTATTCATACTTTTCAAAAACAAAAAAAGCAAGAATAACAGTGCCACACTGAGAAACATAACCGTGGTTGAATAATCAGATATGGTTCCCCATAAAATCATAATACCTGTTGTCATTAATCCATTAGTCCTATTTGTGAACAAATCTTCACATCGTTAGCAATGGTGCCAAAGGCAAGAGCTAAAAATGTAGCCATAGGCATGTGCACAGCCGCTCACTGTATTTTCTGCAGCCCTCTCCATAGCACTGGGCAGAAGTCGTGTTTATTAGGGGTAATAAGCTGGGCTTTT
>JAODKM010000039.1:31669258-31683336 GCA_026780845.1 Petrocephalus sullivani
AGTATGTCATACAAGTATGTCATACTCCTAAAGTAATGTCTTCACAGGGAATACATCATAGCACTGGTTTCAGGTACGGAATACAATAGCATCTCAAAATGTGTGATGGGACCCCTGAATGACACTTTTACTGTGTACAAGTTGGATCCTCTTTGCGTTGCATTAAATGGCAATAATTTACTTGACGGGGCACAGATGCTTAGTAATAATTCAGTTGCTACTGAAGTACAAATCTTGAACAAATATAGTGACTGCTTGAGATAAAAGGGGTCACAATTCATTAACAATTAACAATCATATGATCAGTATTTCTCTTGTTATTCATGCTGGGTCCTTCAGTAATTCCTCCAGTAGTTCACCAAGATGTAGAGAATTTACAGATATAGTAACAAGTATATTGACTGCTGCTGTTAAAACATGCATCATGATTCATGTTAAGTTTTATCCATTTAATGTAGGTAACCTAATACAGTGAATCATCCAATCCAAATATAGCACAGATACCCAAATAATCATTACCTGGGCACATTTAATTGCGTCAATTTTAATTCTGCAGTATGCAGACCTTGTGAATGTAGGTAACTGAAATGACTTTCTTTGGTGTTTACTTCACTGCAATTTCCCAGCCTGTGTGAGGAGCCACTTAGTTTAAAATTCCCTGTTTGAATCTAAGATGCGACTACAGGCATTGGGGTATGGTGTAGGGTATGTGGCTACATGGCTACTTATGACGTAGATTGTACACAGAAGTACAGATCAGCCCCTCTGAGATAATGAACAAGAGGGCCATCGTTGGTGCTGTTGTGTATGACCCCTTGGCTATTTATACACAAAGTTGGCATTTTCTTCATAAAGCACACTAAAGATACAACTGCCTGATTTCATGTCTGAGTCTACAGAGAGCTCTACTGAAGGACTGTCCCTGGGTTCAGCATTTACCGATGGCCGCTGATGTGCCAATTTTCTCAGGCCAGTCGGGTCCTTGGACAGGAGAGAAAAGCAGGCCAGAATAATCTCAGACCCACACGATTTACTTTCAGGATGGGAGGGCAGAAGATGCTGGCTACTGGGGCAGCCAGGTGCTGTAATGGTTAGGGACCATTGAAAATTGAAAGATTGCCAGTTCGAGTCCCTGATCTGCAAGTACTGCTCAGCTACCATCCCCAAGCACTGCTCCTGGGTCTTCATGTAGCTGTGTCACATGGGTTAAATACAGAGGACACATTTTGTTGTGGTGTGTCAGCAATAACATATATATCTGAGTAATGGATGGCAGGCTATCTGCCACAGTGTATAGAAGGCATGTTATTTTGTTTTTTCTCGTGTGATAGTGGTGCAGTGTCACTATGAAAGTACACATTAGCTCCAACTCAAAGGGAGATCTCAGTTACAACCAAGACTTAATGCCAGCTTAAGCCAAGCAGAGTATTTGCATGCCCTAGTGTAGCGGTATCTGCTGGGTGCCCTATACAGGGAAACGGGGTGTACTGCTAGTAAAAAGGAGAGCATTGTACTATCAATGCAAAGGTTGTGGGCTCAAATCCCAGGAAGTACCCATTAAAAATGCAACTCTCCCCTTTACTGGAATTGCCTTTAAATGTAAGTGTCAAATGGTTCCCAAGTTCTGATATAAATCTACTTTCAGATGAGGTGATACAGAGATGTATCAATGGTGAAGGCTGGATGCTGTGGTGGGCAGGGTTGTGGCTTCTAGCCATATATGCACAAACAGTGTACATTCAGAACCTTGCCAAGTAAATTAGATCATCCAAAGATAAAACTTTAAATGCTCTTCAAGAAAATATTACATCCTATATATAAAACATAGATCACCCTATGATAACCATTATATTTTCCATTTTGTCAAAGTTGTTTCAGAACCCCTACTATATGTGTATAGGGCTGCAGAGATGCCTGGATGCACAGAGTTAACACTCACTACGTGCAATTTAGAGAAATGGATTCGCCCAAAGTGAATGTTGAAAGAGGAATACCTGAAGCAGAGTTTCGCAACACAGTCCTTGGGGACCCCCAGACAGTCCACATTTTTGCTCCCTCCCAGGTCCCAGCCAATCAAGAACACTGAATACCTGGTGCAAGTGTGGTGCAAGCTGGGAGGGAGCAGAAATATGGACCGTCTGGGGGTCCCGGAGGACTGGGATGAGAAACACTCGCCTATAAGAAACCCACAGGAACACAGAGAAGAAAGAAAAGAGACACATGGACCAGTATGAGAATCCAACCTTCAACCCCACAGATGATGCCACAGGGTTAACTATTAAATCAGTATATTACTACATAGATGACTATTTAAATCTTGATATATTAAAAACAAAATTTGCTAAATAATATACCGGTAATGCAAATGCAGGTATTCAGGCAAGCCTTCTAGCTTTCGGTGCTCCTCCAGGTCTCGTACTGATGGAGGGTCACTGTTTCTCTCAATAACTCGGCCAGGGTAGATCCTTCCCCCGCCAGACCCGAGCTTTCAAGTACAGCCAGAAGTTTGTGCATCATCTCAGCGTGATGACCTAGGGCCTCCTCTCCTACCCTCGGCTCTTCCTGGAAATGTAAGACCAGAGCGAGCAGATAGATTGCACTCTAAGCAACAAGCAAATTCTATTCTACGGAACAGTAGCAACAGGGCGCCATCGCCAGAGGATTATTTGAGTAAAGTCAAAATGACAACGAGATCCCCTCTCACCCCTATCAGCTGTAGTACCTTTGTCAGGGCTCTGGCTGTCTCCTCCAGGACTGTCTCCCACTGGCCCCTGCAGGCTTTCTCCTTCTGCAGCTCCAAGCTCAGCCTGTCCACCTCAGCGCGGTTCTGATGGGACTCCTCGCGCATGGCGGCCAGCTCCTCCCTAAACACATACCATGGCTCACGTTACAAAGTGAGCCTCCATATTTGGAGGAAGAACAACGCTGTTAAGACAAGGAACGTTAACACCAACACATTTAATCACGGACGCCACACGGACTGCTCCGTTTCACTTCTCTGCCCCCTGCTGGCTGTTAGAAGTAAAACCACTAACTCCTTGCTACACTACAGAATTTGGTTCTCACTACCAGCATATGAAGTACATTTGGATTTTTAAGAAACAATGCAATAGTATTTTCTGATTTACCATTTGATAATAACTTCAGTTGAATAAATAGAACTTCATTCATTTTAAAACTATTAATTTGTTTCAAAATGCACACTTTTCAATTTACTCACATTATTATTAGCATTATATGAATGTGCTTATATTTTTAATATCCCAATATATGCTAAAATGTAGCAAATTCCCCAAAGGAATAATTCTGAACTGCATAACTGAAGGCTGTGTCACCACAGCTACTTACAGTGTAAATACATAACATACATACCTTTTGATTCATTGTTCTCAGTTTTTACTACTACTAGTACTACTACTACTACTACTACTACTAATGATAATAATAAAAAGTTCAACTTATATAGTGCCTTTCACAATCCTAAGGTCGCTATACACACAAAAAAAAATTATCAGTACAGGAGGAAGAGACAGAAGAGAAGGAATGTCTTTAATTCAGATTCAAAGGAAGACAAAGAAGAAGGTCGCGGAGTGATTGTGGAAGAGAGTTCCATGGTTTGGGGGCCATGGCACTGAAGGACCTGCCACCCATGGTGGAAAGCTGAGTGCATGGAGCAGCGAGGAGATTATTATTGCACGATGCGAGAAGGTGAGTACGGAATCAAGAGTTCACTGAGGTTGTTAGGAGGTAGTAAGTTAAGGTTTTAAGAGTTAATTCTGCTGCAATGTATGTAGTATTGTTACAACATCTTATGTTTTCTGAAGGACCTTTTTTGGAATTGCTTTCTAATTTTTATCCCCCAAGTTACCTAATGTCACGGAGAATCTGCTGTAAGGCACTGTGCTCCTCCTGCAGCTGGAGGTGCTGACCGTCCCTCCTCTTATGCTCCTGTGATTCGGCCTGTTGCTGCTTACACTTCTCTGTCAGCTGCTGAATCACCTGGGACCGAGAACATGGCCATTATGCAATGTTTAAATGAAGTGTAAAGTAGGGATTCCCCAAAATTACCTAACCCCTCCCCAAAACCCCTAGCACTCAGTGGCCCAGGTGGAATACTGACCATGGACTGGGGCCGGGGAATGGAAAACTCTACTGTAAACAAATCAAGCCTCAATCACCTGAGGGCCAGGCGAGTACAGGGCTTAGTGGGCAGCAGTGTTAGTTCTACCGCTATTTGAATCCACAGTATGTGTGTGGGGTTCGCACGTTATGCGCATACCCTGTAGCGGCTTGGCATTAGGAGCTGGATGTGAGCTGCCATAAGACTGGCTCACTAAAACCATCTTTGGAATAAGCAGATGAAACACGAGGAGAAAACTAATTCTCTGGTAAGAGATTTGGAAACAATATCTGTTGAGGTTGAAATAAGCACTTTGATTTATTCATATTATGAGGTGATGCACATTATATTGAAAATTCCAAAATAATGAAAAGATGCATTTTGCAAAGCAGCTCATTTGTAACGGAGGCCTGTTGCCATATATGCTAGACCAGTGTTTCCCAATCCGGTCCTCGGGGGCCCACAGACAGTCCATGTTTCAGCTCCCTCCCAGCTCCCAGTAGCCAAAATGTGGACTGCCTGTCGGGGAGTTCGGAAGGAGCAAAAACAGGGACAGACTGTGAGTCCCTGAGGACCAGATTGGGAAACATTGTGCTAGACTATAATCATTTTCTTTTAGCATAATTGTGATTGACTGGATGTATATATGCTGGGTCTCTGCACTTCTTGGGACAGCTTTTAGATTTGCCATAACCCTGTACTAGATTAGTAGCATGTAGGTTGGATGATTATTCCCAGGTCATGTCATGTTTCTACATTAGATTAGACATTTCATAGCCAGGAATTTGAGGTTCTACCTTCTGGTTGCAGACACTCTTGCAGGTCATTTTCTTTAGCAAAGGCTCCAACACCTCCAGCTCCCGCCTGAGTGTCTTCTCCTTCTCTCTCAAGGTCTGGTTCTCCTCCATCAACTTCTGGCTCTTCTCGGACAGACTGCGCAGCTGCGCTGTCAGAGACACATTCTCTTTGATGGTCCTCATGGTCGTCAGTGGCATCTTCTCGTCAGAGACGTGCCGGAACTCTGCTGCCACGGCGACAACATGCTCGCGCATCTCCTTTTTCAGCCTGCAGGGGGAGCACAAAATGGGCTCGCGGACTCGGCAGAACAGGACGCATCCGCGTGCTTCCTGATGATCAGCTGGCCATACACAAATATCAGGAGGACACATCCCGAACACCTAAACAGAGACCTGTCATTGTCCAGCACTGCCTTCTTCTCCAGGTTGTAGATCACAGTGCTGTGTTCCTGCTTCTGTTTCTCCAGCTGCTCCTTCATCACTGAAAGGTTTTCCATTAGCTCCTCCTTCTGCAGCCGGAACTCCTCCAGAGCTGCCAGCTTGCCAGCTGAGGTGGGAGCAGATAGCACCAGCATTAACCACACAGAGCCAATTCCCTTTGTATCCCCCAGAGCTGTGTTTCAGGCTGTTAGAATGGGGTCAAGACCTCTGCATTCTTAACTAGGGTTGTGTTGCTGCTCATTATTGACATATAGGATTAAGTGATTTTACGTGTGTGGGTACAGAGCGTGTGTCTATATTATTCTTACATCATGTGCCTGAATATATAGCTTTATGTATGACATTCACTTGGGTACAAATGTGAGGCTCTCACCTAAGACTGTGTTCTCTGAACTTAGCTGCTCCTTGCTCTCCTGGAACTCTTGTTGGAGCTGGACCAGCTGTCGCTCAAAGGAGTCCCTTTCTGCATCCCTGGTCTTCTCGAGTCTGGCAAGTTCTTTGGAAAGCTCCTGCAGCGCCTTCTCTTTCTGGGTGTAAGAGTGTTTCAGGTAATGTACAATGTCCTCCTTCTCTTTCTGCAAGTCACTGTGCAGGATGGAGAAGTCCCTCTGCTTCACCTCCAGTTCGTCGCATTTGTGCTGGTACCTGAACGGAGGCAACCGCAGGCAAATTTATTGGGGGGTGCATGGTGTGAAACTGCGCCCCCTGCAGGTCAGATGAAAATGCTATTTGAACATATTAATAACAATGACACTTTATTGATCCCCGGGGGGGATCTCCTTTCACCTACCCCATCTTGCTCTCCATGACACACAGACACATATATAAGTGAGAGCAGGCTCGGCATGGAAGGGCAGCCACCTGCAGCAGTGCCCATGGAGCTGGGGGTTAAGGTCCCTGCTCAAGGGCCCACAGACATGTAACTATTCTGCCAAGCCGGGCTCAAACCGAGGACCTTCCAATTACCGGCACAGATGCTTACCCCACTGAGCCATTCCAAGGTCAATACAATAGAATTATATTCCAAAACAGAATTATATTTGAAAACGAGGCTTGTGTTAGTCATATTAATGTGTAATTATTATTTATTGTAAATGCATCTACTATTTTTTTTTTAAAAAACATATTTATTTGGATGAAGGAGTGCCTGCGCTCTGGCACCTCGCAGGCCCTGGGGGAAAGGCTTAGTCACATCGAGGCAATTGGGTCTCTACCATGATCACTTCTGAAAACTTGATATGGACTAAATCCTGAAAAATAAAGTTTTGCTGAGTGGAATTTTTCTGTGGGCTTCGAGGTTAACAATTTATATATAGGTCTGTCTAGGTAAGAATTTTCCAATAGATTTCGCTCAAATATGAAGAAGCCAAAACATTGGCTGAATTTATTGGGTACTACACTTTAATTAACTCTTTAAAATACGTTTTTTATATATTTCTTCGGAAAAACATTCAAGTACATAAAAGCTACTTCAGTCCTAAACACAATGAGATTGCACCAAAGACATCCACCAAATCAGAGACTCACTTCTGCAGCTGGCGCTCTAAGTCCACTATCTGCGCCCGGTAATACTCTCTGTCAACTTCAGTCAGCGGCCCTGCTGAGCTTCTCCCCCGTGAATCCGTGTCATCCCTCTTGGTTTTATCTGTACTTTTATTCTTGCCCTTACTCTTCGGAGGCATAGTAATTCCTACTAGTAGCCTTCCGGGAAATTCCGATTTGCACCTTGACGGAACGTGGCTGCAACTTATCAAAGTCCCCTAAGCGTCGCTACGGCAACTGAGAGCGTACACAGAAACAAAGCGTGTCGCGTTTAAAGGGCCAGGGTAACGAGCGAGAATGTAGTACTAAGCAAAATCTCATTTCACTTCTCAACTAACTTGTAAAAAAATAATATGATAAAATAATTTTCCGTCTGACACGCAGGTGTGTGCTTAAAAGCAAACGAAAATGAAATGTAAAATAAAATAAAAATGTTTTTTAAACAGATTTGCTTTTATTTTGGTTCCTCTTACAGATGGAATAGTGTCTCTGTGGGTAGCATTATGGTTTCATACCTCCAGGCTTGTGTCTGACAGACTGCAATGGACTGGTGTTGGTGGTTTGTGTTTCCTAGAATAGCGCATAGGCCTAGATCCTGATCGTGCATTAGATGAGTGCTTCTGGGAAATAAACAGAGAATACTGCTGTTCGTCCGTCTTCTCACTGCTTATTGTCCGTGAAAATACTGTTAGGCTTGTGTTTGTAAAACGTAAAGCTGTACAGCTGTATATTTTTGAACAGTCATGCAAAGAGTAAAACTGATAATCCTGTCACATATGAATGGGACTTAATTTGCTTTTGCAGTTGCTTTTTTTTAGCTAAATTATCTAAAAATTAGGAAATTTAGAGATAGGAGGAGGAAACCAGAATAAAGTATCTGAGAAAGACTGCGTAATATAGGGAAAATAAAAAGCAAAATATAGGAGCACAAAGCAGGATTCAAATGCCTAACCCAGGTGATCGGAGTGCTGGGCAGCAATGTATAGTTTTGTCTTATATAGTTTATGAAATTATATATATTTATTTTACTATTTACATTTATTTTTGCATTAAAACTACACTCGGCTGTATTCTACTACTTGTTCAACATTTTGAAAAAGCCCTCAGCATTAGTAGGCCTGTATTTTTCAGAGCTGGTTGTTGTCACACAGGTCCCAGGGGGAACTGCCACAAACTCTCATCACGTGCAAAGGGGTGTGTGACTTCATTTAGAAGATTATGGAAGCCTATAAACCATGGAGAATGGTTTACAGTTGGGGATGGAAAGATTCAGCCATTCTCATCGGTGCTCGGGCATAAAAGTTCACGATTCGATTGCCCCGATTTAAAAAAAAAAAGTGTGCACCGGATACAATTTGGGAAGATCTCGGGATGTCTCTTTTCTAACATCATAGCATCGGTAAAGCCCGCTATATTAATATGTAATAATTAGTAGAGGTCTAATGTCTTTATTATTTAGAAATATGAACAATAATGTAATATTTAGATTGATTCCCCCTCTATAAACTCTCTCTCAAATGCTCTTTCTCGTCACCAGTCCGCCACTGCGGCATGTCACACTATCTGTTGAATTGCATAGCATCATATTCTTTTGAATCGCATCGTGTCGCGTTGAATCGCATTATGTTGAATCGAATCGTATCAATTCGCACTGCATCGGGGTGTAACGCATCGTTGTGCATTATGTTGCTTCATATCCATCTTTAATATACTGGATCGTTGGCAATGCATCGAGATGTATATCGCATCGACCTCAGTGATGGAGATTCACACCCTTACTTGCAGTGAGTTGTGCAGGGAAGGCAATTAAGGATTATTTGTTTATTCCAGTAGGACAAATTTATGTATATTGTGTTTTGTTTAATAGCAATTTGTGCTTGGGACACGAGATCACGTCAGTTTGTATTGAATTGTTTGGAAATTATAAGGTAGACGTCATTATTTAAAAATCATTTCTATTATATTATTATTTCTATTTAGGCTCTGTAATAGAGAATGATCATCATCCGCTTTCAGTTTAATTAAAAAGTACTGCCATGTTTCTGTGCGATGGTCCCGGAGAACCCTGGACAGTACAGTGCAGGGATGCAGGAAATGGTGGTGGAATGCCAAAAAAGCGTTGCCACGTCCCACCAGCTAGGGAAGTCCGGCTAAATAAGACCGCGATGAAACCACAAACCGCAACGCCGGTGACCGAAATAACCGAAACCCAGAAATAAAACACCGACAGATCGATCCCAGCCCCTATAACCCATGAACTATATAACTAAAAGATCTGAGCTAGCCTTTCATAGAGCACTGATGGGCATAACAGCCCAGAATGTTTTAGGGCTACAGTGTGTCTTGAAATCCACATGGTTTAAGTATCTGAACTGAATTTAAGGACTTCTGGTGGTAGTCATAGTCCTCTTCACATACGGATTTTGGGGCTGGAGTCAAAAATAAAAGCGGTCCAGGTCGGCGTGAGAATCGCGGACCCCGATGCTCACCGTCTGACCGATGATTCGGAGCCTGTTACTGCCGGTTCAGGTCGTGGTGACACGCCGTGAAACGCCGCCTTACATCGCGGCATCATGCGATTTAATTTGTGCCTTGGCTTTTAAAATTATTCCGCTGTAAAGCATTAAAAATAAAATAATTTTAGAGAACAATGTAAACAATACTAAAAATGTCGAAATTTTTAATTCACCCACCTCCTAAAAGTTGAACTATTCTAAACGCCTGATTCGGATTCTATTTCTAAAATTGATGCAGTGTACGTTCATCCCCGATTTTTCAGATCCTCTCTGATGCGGTTAACGATGCATTCTGCAACGCACTGTGCGGATCTTAACGCTGGTGAATAACAGGCCTGCATCTTTGAGGAATGAAACGCATACTGGAGTGTGTACGCACTGGCTGGTGTTTTCAGAAGTTGCTTTCTAATAATGACAAAATACGTGAAATTATATAGGGAAGGACACGATTTTGAAGCTTACTTTTGACAACCTGCCACCAGGGAGCACTATTGTATGGTATTATTTCCACACGACTCGACGTAAAGAGGGAAAAACGTCAGAGCATCATCACCATTAGATTTGACCAAATACGTCTGACGTTTTGGTGCAATACTTTTTAGGACTTCTGAGATAGTGGTTGGTCTTAGGGATTCATTATGCCTACATTTGCTACCTATTTATTTACGACACTTGTGTATATTATACAGCGATTTCTGGCACTTTTGCACTAATTATCACTTTTGAATTAAATGCCAAACTATTTCATTTTCTGAGTATTTACATATTTTACAATGACAGTAAAGTTGAAATTAAACTAATCTAATTAACTTTTATTGCATGCGGTCTGGGAATAAATTTAACGTCGCTTGTTGCTGGTTTTGGCGTTTCCATGGTTTACGGCGTCTGCATTTGCTGATATTTCCGAATGGCTTTAAACGTCTTAAGCCAGTGGATGGAACTGGACAGTTCCTTTGAAAAAACAAAGTTGTTTTAAAAAAAAAAAACAACAGAATAATCAGAATGTCCTTTATTGGGAAGCATGCAAGCCTGAATGTATCGCTGACATATGGGCATTGCTCACAGCCAGTGCAGAGCCTGCTTAATAGCCCTCAGCAGGAAGTCTTCCAGAGCTGAAGCATCTCCTGCACAGAAGCAGGGAAGCAGCGTGTGAAGCCCGTGCCTCTCAGGGCTGCACAAAACACACGCACACACAAACACATGCTTTACGAGCAAGTGTCTGCAAACACGGGCCGCGGGGGGTGGCACTCAGAAAAAGCCGCGCGGCACTGCGTGCTGCCAAGAGACAAGTCAGAGCAAGGGGGTAAAATGAAATTAATTGATGCCGTTTAAGGAGAAGGCTGCGAAGGGGGCTCCCGGGCAATGTCGGGGGGGCCCCGGGAGGAGGGACATTCATGGCAGAGGGGATGGGGGCCCTCTCTACCACGGGCACTCATGGCGACAATGGGGTGTGGGAGACACTTGTGGACTTGTGGAAGGTTTCCATTCACGGTGGAGCCTCACCCACCACCCCCACCCCGATTCTCTCTGTGCGATGACCCGCTCACCCTTCCAGCCCCATCCACTGCACCCACCTCTGGGGCACTTTCCCAGCCGCCCAGCATCGGCAGGCCTGAGAAGAGTCACTCGTCACCAGGATAACTTTTCTCTGCTGGGTCAGAGGTCTCCGGCAGGGAGGAGCAGGGGGCCAGAGGCCGGGCAGACGGGAGAGCCAACATTTATTCAGAGTCCCCCCCCAGACCAATCAACTGAGGTCCCATGTCCGAGGCCTAGTGGGGGGTCTGGCCCCCATCTAAAGATGTGCTGATGGCAAGGATCTATAAAGCGTAAGGGTTGTGGCATCCCACCCCCAAATTTTTCCCACTGTCCTCAGGCTGTGCCTTTTGTTGATCAAACATCAGAATGTTGCAGCAGATCTTCCAGCTAATAATCAATAACGTGTTATCGTCACTGTTATAGGACTCTTGAGTGAAACCAATGCGATCACATTTTCGAGACTTTTGAAAATGGATTGTATGGTTCCCACAATTAAATCATCAGTTTGGGTCCTCATTGATGCAACCAAGGAAATCCTCACTACCGTCTTTGCTATATCTGACAAATAATGACCAAAGTCTGTGTCTTTTGATGCTGATGAAGTAGAACCTTTAACCAAAACTCGTTGACTGTCCTGCAGATGCCGCATAGTGGCATCCTAAACATGTTTTCAGTTACTGATCCACTGATTGATTTAATGATGTTTTTTTTTTGTCACTCAGAGCTTATAATGAAAAGCATAAACCACAATACTTCTGAGAGAGGATGCCGCTAAAAATGTAGGACATTTATATATGAGAGGTGTTTGAGCATCCAGTATTGCCCTTAACACCATGGTTTTGAAATGTTGGAGGAGGAATACTAGAAGAGCACGGGTTATACAAGCAAGTGCTGGCACTCCGTTGATAGGAATATGTATGGATGTTTTCCCTTTGTTTTTAAGTGACTGCTTATAAAAATTTGACCTAATTCACACTGGGAGCCCCATGTGTGTGTTTGCCTACTAAATGAGAAAGGCACATCTGCGTTGTATGAGAGAAGCGTGTGCACATGTGATGTGTGAGATTCTTCAGCAAAACCTGGCTGCACTGAAGGGGTTGAGGTCCCCCACCAGACACTGAAGACTCTCTTACCTCCACTGTTGGTGCTTCACTCCTCTTGTTGCCTGGCAACCACCCAGCAACAGAGAAGGAATGCATTTTCATTCAAGTCAAGGGGGATTGAAAACAAATCGGTAAGTGAGGAGAGAATGGTTTTGACTGTGAGAGGATCCCCCAGTTTTACTGCTAGTGGACAATAAAGCATCCTGCATATTGGCTGGGGCCACAGGAAGAACCTCACTCTGAGTCATTACGTTTGTTGGATGGTACTGGATGAACCCCACAAAGACACATTAAGTCCACAAGATAAACCCCGTATTGATATATTAACTCTACAAGATGAACCTACACCGGCCCACAGGGCGTAGGGCTGAAAATCAACTGTGACACAGTAAAACTGCAGACAGAACCTCAGTGTGACCTGCTGAGACTGGAGGGTTGTCCCACTGTAGGGACATTTACTCAACTGGATGAACCCCACTCAGCCATTGAGTGTCAGGATGAACCCCACTCTCCGACACTGACTCGTCAATAGGAACCCCACTTACTAACACTGACACATCAAAAGTGACACCCACTGTGACGACGAGAGTGCTAAAATATCTCATTACATTATTTCACAGTCAAACAATGGACACAAAGCCCCAACACACTGCCACTACAAAAGATACCCCAATCTAACAAGCTGCGAGCGCAGGAATAACCCCACAGTGAAACACACTCTCGCGATGAACCCTCTTTTTATACACTGAGAAAAATTTGATCCTGGGACACAGCAAAGGAAACTCCATTTCCATACATCAAAAACAATGTGACATTGTAGTAATATTTCATTACATAATATCAGCCAAACAAAGGATTTTAAACTAGAAATGATTTCACACTTCACAAGATGTTGCCTCTATACTGCAAAATTCTCCTGTGGAGAACACACTGTCCCAAAAATATTTTTAGTAATACACTTAAAAATAATCATTTTTATTTATTTATTTATTCATTGATACTTCCTGTATATTTTATTGGATAAATTGATGCACACACAACATTGTCCAAGGTCATTAGCTCCATTTTGATAAAGAACAGCCATTAATGAACAGGGACAGAAAATGGGTAATAATCCACAGCTGACAAGGAATGTTTGATTGATCATAGCTGGTGCTCTGAAGGAGTGTGGACTTGTCTCTTTGCTCAGAGAGCCAAAGAATCCCTGTATTTTCTTCTTGAACATAATTACGCTACATTTTACCTTATTTTCAATGTACAACCGCCAGTCACAGAAGACCACAAAAATACCTGCTCTCGCATATTCCTCTGGGCTCTCTGTGCTTTATAGAGTTTTTCAGTGTCAAATGTTTAATGTGCACAACCTACACAAGCGTCATCATTTCTCCACTGCTGACCAGCTCCGTCTTCTTCACTACTTAAAGTGTCTACTTCTTCACAATTTGCCTATTCAACCTTTGAGCAACCTAATTTATGCATTTATGCAAAGTAGAGGGTATATATGGAAGTATCTTCAGAGTAAATGAGTTAATTAACTTATTGCTGTTCTAATAGCATTCATTTTCAATGCCTGATGAGCATCTCTGCGTCTACTGGCCATGTCTGAATGTCTGCCACTCCTCTGGGAATGATTTTTGTAGTGAAACTAACCATCTGCACCATAATCCATAAGTGAATATCCATGGGATGGAGGCCTTGCCAGATTGCAGCTCCTGGAGGGTGGCAGTGTGTAAGATGTCTGTTTTGATTTATGTTTTATGACTAGCGATGAAGCTCCTAAGCATAAAATAACATCTCCTAGCACTGTACCAGCAAACTGCACACTGGCATTTTAATTATGCGCTCCTGCTTTTTTTTATTTCGTGTCACCCAGCCAAACAGCAGCAGATGTTTTTTGATAGTTTAGCATTTATTGTCAAGATTATCTGGTTCGGACAATGAAATGTGGGCCACAAGCTGCCAAAGACTGCCAAAAAATCTGAGCGCAGTGTAACCAACCATGAATTTTGCCCATTTTTGTAGG